>JBBPTX010000205.1:0-48006 GCA_038094595.1 Pulveroboletus aff. annulatus
CACCATATAACATGACCAATGCCCTCATATTCAATGGGGCGATCGTTATGGTTTTCGGGGTGGCTGTATTTTTTGTGCGCGCGCGGCAAGCACGCAGAGAAATGGACGAGACGATGGCAAAAGGAATCGCTGGTGTTGCTCACTTGGTTTCCAATCTAGACCCTGCTGAGAAACCTGAAGGAGCAGGTATGCACGACTTGAGCGTGATCGTCGGTTGGGGAAATGAGCGGGATGCAAAGGTGGAGCCGCAACAACAGGTAGACATGCCGAGATATGACGGGCAGCCGCATTGAAGTATAGTAACCCCGACTTTCATCTTGTATTTACCCACACTTAGATCATTACAAGAGTCCATCCTGCCCGGGCCAGCCTTTACAGAATCGGAGAATGCTTTGAGTGTACTGTCCCGGAGGCCCGGGTGAGAAACTGTTAATGCAGTCTTGGTTGGGGTATTTCATGAACAACTGCGCCTGATGAGGCAAACGTTCAGCCTAGGCGTCACGCCCGGCGGCGCCACATATGAAGCTCGACCATGGCGTGCCACTGGCAGTGACAGGCGGACAATGAGACCTACACGTGCCATCGACGCCACTGGCGTGGCCTCGTGGTAACCTCAGCACCAACCTGAACTCGTTACTTGTGCAGAATGACTCCTCCAACTTTATTATACCTGTGCGAACTTGAAAAAACACCACGATATAGCTTGTCAAGGTCGGAAGATTCCGACCAGAAATTTGATCCCATCCACGCCATGCACCGCCGCAACCTGAGCTGGCACGCTGAGTGGCTCAGGTCGACATTTTCCGCCTTGTCGACCAGATCAAAGCATGCTTACTACCCATGTCTCCGCCAGCATCATGATACTGATTGCCAGTGGGTGCCAGTGCAGGGTACCTGCTCTAACGTTATCAGCGCTGGCGACCCTCAGGCCTTGGCAGCGCCAGTACTAGTCTTGGTGTCGAGCTCCCTCGAGTTTGAACCAGCTGATCATCGATCATCGATCAGTGCCCAATTTCAGGTTCAAGTTAAAGCCCGGTCGGCGTGCTTTTTGGTACAGCTTGATTCATCGGAACGACGATGACGAACCTGAGGAGGCAGATGGCTCCTGCATTGCATTGACTCTGCAAGCATCGCAAAGTACGATGGCCCTTGACACAGCTCAAAGGCTTCCAAGTTCACGTTGACAAAGTGCACTCAGATGTTGCCGAGTCTCATACTATTCACGAATCACGACTCTTTCTCATCCTTGCAGCACACGCCGGAGCTAGCTATCATTACAATGGGGCTCTGTACTGATCTAGCTCACTTGATTCCGGATCCAGTCACACTTGTGCCGCAGCAACCTGCCTTGCTTATGGGATACTTTAAACTTTTACGCAATCTGGCAGTGGAAGATGGTGCCAAAAATTTGGATTTCAAGTTGGGACACCATGGCCAGACAATAAAGTGACCATACTATTATTTAGCCAGTCAAAGTCTTTTGGTTGGCTACGCATCGTTTTAGCAAGTATTGAATACAGCGTTGAAGTCGTCATTTTCACAAACTAGCCAGTATTGACAATTACTAGTATAATTGTCGTTGGGTCTTGAACTCCAAAGAAAAAAGCCTGGAATATTCCCTGGAAACTACAGCAACTCATATTGCCTTCAACTTAGGCTGTTCAGCGCTGGATTAATTACTAATACTAAATGCTGCCATGCAGTCGCCTCGTGTCAGCCGCCCTTGCATCATTGCTGCAGGACACCTGCATGCGCCGAGCATTGTTCTCCTTGAAATTTGATGCTCCATGGCCCGACAATAAAACCCGACAATGCGCGGGAGATCATACCATAATTCCCCCCTCCAACAGAAACTGGCCGCTGCCAAGATCATGCCACCTACCGTTGAGTTTATTTCTCAGCCAAGGTACGCTATTTTCCAAGAAACCCCAGGATACGCCATCCTCACTTTGGCTTAGGAGCATCGTAGCCTTTATCACGAACACCATCGTGCGACTTTTGGGATCGCGGTCATCACAACGGACGCCAGTGGCATTGTCCCATCAGAAGCAGCCTGTGGGTGACAGTGGTCCGACAGAGGAATCGGAGAACATGACGGTATGAAAAGAAATACCCGTGGAAGGACGTAACCTCACCCACACTCTGATAACAGCCCAGTCCGTATCTATACGACTTTGCACGTTGGAGGGATGAACGGCCTCCTTGGGTTAGATTTCAAGAGGCCAACTTCCAGTTTGCGGTGGAGAGCGACATGGATCTCTCCCAACCCGCCGACGTCGACGTCGACGAGCACACACTAGTCACCTTTGGCACACGCGACACTGCTGGCGGTGTTGAGCAGCGTGAGGACCGTGATGGGGATTGGGCGGCGCCCAAAAAGCAGTGCCAGAGGCCTGCTACATCCAAGGCAGGGGGTCCCCATTTCTTGCTAGGCGCTGTACCTAAACATTTTTCAAACTGAATAGCCACATTCACGCTCGCGCGTGCGCGAGAATCTGCAGCGTGCAAGGAACTACGTCGGCCGTTCCATTCGCTTCGCAGGCCTTCGTCATCCCTACGACGCCTCCCTCAGTCGACGGAGGTCGGGCGACGGCGGTAAGGTGGACAAGGAAGTCGAGGAACGCCAAGAAGGATTCGCCGCTTGTCAATTCCGAGCCGCTGAACTCCAATACTACGACGAAGGTCAATCGAACGATCTGGAAATCGACGATACTGTGGACAAACACTCGGAGCTGGAGCTGATCCAAGTTCTTCAGAGATTGAATGCAGAGGTACAACAATGCACTGCCTGCATGGCGGACTACCTGGCACAGGGTCTCGAGTTTAGCAAAGTCACGACGAACCTAGCAGAAAGCAGAAGTCTCGCTGCGCGGAGGCTCTCTGATTACGTGGGCCAGGTTCTAGTGAACTCCTTGGTGATGAATGCATCAGAAGATATCCCCATGTTTCTTCAAATCGCTTTCCAAGCCTACCTCGCATCCGTGCTTTGCCAGATAGCGTCTAAACGTGTAGTAGGTGAGGACTACGTGTTCGAATGGATTCTTGGTTCCAGCTGACAAAGAGAACAAGGGGCGCAAGCCGTTTCCAGACATTGGGAGTCTCTCGTCGACGGGATGATTGCCACTGTCTCCGACATGTTGTTGACTGCAGGGTGCACCAATACTCAATCCGACATAATGACAATGGTTACGAACAAGTTCGGGAAGAGACTAGCCTCGCTGATCGAGCTTGCTGCGTGCCTCGGTAGCATGTCGGACGAAGTTTCTACAGGCGAGGTCTTTGTAGCTCGGCCTGGCGACCAGTTCCGGGACGCGTGGATGGAGGATGCAGAAGATAGTCAGGTAGACATGCAAGATGGGCCAGTGTTGTGTTCAACGGACTTGGGGTTTGTGACCTGGACGCCGGTAACGTCGCACTCGGAAAAGAAGCAAAATATGATGATTTTCAAGACGAAGGTATTGTTTGAGTCCTTTTTAGCTGCGAGCGGTTAGGAGCGGTGCTGCAGATCAGCACGTGCGTTTCTGCGGGGCAGATGATTTGCTTACCATAGTTCTATGTTATTACCTAACTTACAGACCAATGTTTATATGTTCAGTTCGGTTCTTCCTAGCTAGAAATAGGGACTTACGGTGAGCTAAGAGTATACGTGTTTCAAATACTTCCACTATGCTGTCGCTCGTTATGCTAGTAGTGACGTCAATCAGCATCCACAGTGCGGAATGGTTAGCGTCCTCGATAGCAGGTCAATTCGCGACTTTGGCGTTGTAGGTATCGATCAACATGTCAGGGACATGAGCGATATCGAGGAATTTTCTTACTCAAAGTGTCTGCGTTGGGCGTCAAAGTTTAGCTAAAGCTTTGTGTATCAAAGACCTGGTAGCCTTCATGAAGCATCTTGGGCCACATGCTTCATCTGACGGGCTCGACAACATGATGTGTCGAGTTTGATGACCTACACCCTGTAAGCGATGCCTTCTGCGACCTCCAGAAAGTGGAGGAATGAAGAAATTGAAGTTAAAGTATACCTCGTTGGAATTGCGTTATCCCCAAAACGCAATCGATCTACCTTGCTGGGCTTTACGATGATATAAAAATATTGCATCGATTACAGTGTCTTCACAATAAGGAATTTAGCAACGAAGTTGCTGCTCGTGTGCACGAAGAAATGCTTGCATTAAACAGGACTCCAAAGGCGAATCGCCCACTGTCACCCAAGTAAGCTGGCCCGTACTTGAAAGGCGCCCTCACAAATCCTACAAACATATCGTCAATAACTATGGCAACGAAACTGATTGTTTTGCTAGATGTGTCGTCGATAAGTACTTACCACCAGATGCCCACCAAAGCAGGTGTTTAAGGGCATGTGTTGCTGACTCTGGGTTCGTTTTATATAGACGAAGGCTCTGCCCGCTACTAGGCAGTGCATGCAACGAGGTATCCCCAAGAATGAAGGAAGCTTGCCGTTTGGACCAAATTTGAAATGCGATTCCGCCGCCGGCGTGCTGCAACGTTGACCCGCTTAGTAGCAAGCTATGTCCCTTTCCGATTGAAAATCTCTGGTAACCAAGTAATCAATGTCCGTCACAGTGGTGCTGAAGAATTCGTAGTTCGATCATGATAAGCAGCAAGTAGGTGAAAGACTGGATTGCGCACACACAGGACCTACTCTGTTGTCGGCGAGTCTCTTGATCACTTACCGATCAGCGACCTTGGGGGGCGTGGATCCCGCCAGAAACATGCACATCGTTCCTTCGTGTGGCGTACGGCGTTCGATGAATACGGAAAATTGAATCACGAGTTGGAAAGGAGATATGATTATGTACGCTTACTGTGCGTGCTTAATGAATTGCTGTACACAGTACGACGGCGGTCTGGTCCCTCCGGTACCTATTACCGAGCCATTTCTCCCTGCGATTGCCACGATAGCTGAGAATGGCATATTTTGACAGTAAAATACTCCACGAATCTGGACCAAAGGGCCGACAAGGACCACGTATCTTAGTAGGATCCCCTGAGGACGTACACTCTGTCAGAACTGAACTTGGCACTGCCAGATTGCCGGGCCGCTGCCCCTTGGAGGTATGGAGGTGGTGGATTCAATTTAAGTTGCAACTCAGATTGAATTTGTGTGGGAAGTACACGAGGCCGCCACAGGGCCAAACGTTCGTCTGCATAAGTAACTTCTTGATTCACCGCCGACATCGGAGTCGCGATACATGCGACTCATCTGCGCTTCGACGGGTTTCTTGCCAATGGAACTTGAACTAGATCATGGCGACTAGCAGGAATTGTGGCGGGCCCACAACAATCTCTTGTGATCCGAATTCGGTCAGGTCCCCATGGCACGCATCATACGCTTGTCCAAATAGCCGAGCAGCAAGAAGCCTTGCGCATTGTACAGCCAGATTCATGTGCTTTTCCCTCGTGATCAGGTCCGTGTGTTCCGATCTCCGCAATTCAAGAGGGAAACTGATCCGCCCAACAGGCGAAAGGATCTTGAAAATAAATTAAAGTGCTACCTGCGCCAGGAGATGTGAAATTTTGAAGGAACGAAGGTCGAGTTCTGAGATCTCAACAAGTACGTGTTAGACTGTATGGAAGACAATTGAGGCTTGCCGGGCATTTATCAGTGATGTCATCGTCATGAGGCATCCACGTTGCCCACAAGAGGCTTCTTGCGCGCCTTGATACCGCACTATTTATAGGCAGCAAGGCTTACGGTGTATGGATCTGTATTTCCCAGTCGTCGCTCTTCGAGCAACACACATTGTTGCGATTATGCCACCCAGTCTTAAACAGTACTATGGCCCTACCAAACTCGTCGTGGCGTTCGACGTCGGCACAGTTCACAGTGGTATTTCATACTGCATCTTTGAGTCAGGGAGGCTTCCTGAGATTCTTGGTGTTACGAAGCAAGTATTTTACTTCTTTCTGTCTGTCTGCGTTGATTGGTTTAGATTTCCTGCGCAGAAACTAGTCGGCGGTGAGGCCAAAGTGCCGTCACTCCTGTACTACGACACGAGTGGCAATGTCAGAGCAGCCGGTTTCGAGGCGCTTACCGAAAGCATAGCTGAGGCTGCGCTAACAGAGGGATGGGCAAAAACCGAATGGTGCGTTCTTTATTGCACATGGATACTGTGGGGCTTATGTATGAAATCCAGGTGGAAACTTCACCTCTGTCCCAAGCGTTTAGCATCATCCGGTGACCCAGATGACGATTTCCCCCTACTTCCGTCCGGAAAGTCTGGTGTAGACGTTCTCACAGACTTTCTCAAGTATCTCTTCCTGTGCACCAAGACGTATATTCAGGAACATCACCCAACCCTCGAATGGTCAACCGTCGAGGACTCTATTGAGTACATTTTCACCCATCCGAATGGTTGGGAAGGGGCGCAGCGACAACCTTACTCTCGAGCCGCCGAGGGTGCCGGTCTCATCCCCAGTACACCCGAGGGGCGATCCCGTGTCCACATGCTAACGGAGGGCGAAGCGAGCCTTCACTACTTTGTCGCGCGCCTTAAAGCAAAGGCAGTTGGTCAAGCAGCTCATGGGGTTGTCGTCATCAATGCCGGGGGTGGGACCATTAACTTGAACATGTTTTCTGCGACGCTCAACCCAGTTACTTGCGAGGAGATCGCGCCAGCTGAATGTATGTCACTGTCCCCAGCCGCCTGTCTATCTTCCTTATACGGTTAGGCCATCTGCAGGGTTCGGTTTTCGTTACTAATCGAGCAAAGACTTTATTGCAAAGTTGGTGATTCGTTTCTTTGATACCTTTTCAGTGACAGAATCAGTGGAACAGGCAAGCTCGAAGGATGGGAGCACTCTACTGAAAGGGAGATAAGTGAACTTGCAAGCGAATTCGACCGGTCGACAAAGCTTGTCATCAAGAACGATCAAGAACCCATTTATATCAGGGTTGCTGGTCGTCGCTACAATAGTCCCAATTATAACATTTCATTTGGGAAACTGAAATTGTCGGGGTACGGCATCCTGGTCGTACCATGATTCACCGTTGATCTTCTGGTTTCATAATCACTAGCAAAGAAGCCACTGGCCTGGTCGACGGTTCTGTTGATGCCATCATACACGCATTCGAGCAGCAGGAGAAGTTTGTGACGACCCCAATCACTGTGAGTTTCGATAGTCTTGTGATAATGCGTCATGTTCATCTCCGATCCAGACAGCATTCTTGATTGGAGGTTTTTCATCAAACGATTGGCTCTGGTCCCGGCTGCAATCGTATTTCAAAGAAAGAAAGATTAACATTCACCGTGCCAGCAGCCATATGTACGTGCTTGTTTGGTCCACTTGCTGATGTGCTTATATGCTTGCAGCAATAGGGCGGCTGCCAATGGGGCCGTGTTGTGTTATATGCATCGTGCCAACCATGCAGTAACCTCCCGAGATGCACGTACCGCATACGGTGTACTCTCAGACATTGTACGGTACTTTGTGTCGCAACTTCGCAAGGCAGGTCTCTCCCGAGCCTCCCGTGCAGTTCTAACTTGGAGGTGTTCTCTGTCGACAGGGTGTCGCATTTGCAAAGAAATGGGTCTGGTGATGTATTGTTGCTCGTCTGGTTTATTTGATATATCGTAGAGATGTCCGTGCGATTCGATAGCAGTAGATCAAAGTGAATGTAAGTCCCTCCTGCCCTCGCGTCTATGCCTGTTCTGACATTAAACATCGCAGCCCTTTTATTTACATTCTGTACTCATACTAGGTGTACTCATACTAGGCGTGTGCAATGAGGCCATTAACGTTTATCGTCCTGATGGAGGTTCTTGATCATATGATTTGCTAATATATCATGTTCATCGTTTGTCCTCTTTGAACTCATAGGTCCTCGAGGCAAGCTGAAAGACGACCGTGAGATGTGGATTCACCTTTGTCATTTTCGGATCTCTTTAAGGTCCGAGGGGTCGGCGCTCGACAAAATGGGGATGGTTCTCGGTGCTATGAACACGGTGTTCGTGCCGGCGGTTTATGAAGATAGTTTTTCCGAAACCCACGAAAGGGTGAAGCCTCCATACCTTGCATAGGGTATATAGTAGGAGATGAAATGAACGATCGTCAAGGATCTCGAGGTAGAAACTCAATTTAACCACATGAGCGTCAAGAGACAAGTACGAGAACAAATGATTGACACAAAATTAATGCTTGATCCCGAGTACATAACTCGTTCTCTTTTCCTCCACTGGGCATACAGAGCAGGAGAATCCATCTTCAGTTGATTGCCTTCTAGCAACGTCTTTTACCCTACATATCTCGGCTCAGGTGTAAGGAGCTGGTACCGGTCATGCCGAATGAGACTCCGACTCTATAAGTATGAACTTGGCGCTTAGATTAGATTTCCATTCTGAACTTCTCCCACGCCGCCATCAACTTCCCTGTCTACACTACCAAGGTATGTCTGCTAGCCCACACAAGAACTGCGACAGCTGTCAAAAGGATTGTCTTCTAGTGTTGTGTGAAGTTTGCTCCAGGTTCTTGGCCAATCTAACAAACCATTTCGGGATCAATGATGTACCAAATAGGAGCTTGTGGAGGTGCCCCCTTTCCAAACACTACTGACACTACGACTGGTTTGCAATGTCAACACGAAAGTATGCCAGTGCTGGATATCCCACAGGTAATTGGAAAAACTGCTCACCTTCATCGCCTCATGTGAAACAACCTGACTGTCGATACCACACACATGTGATTTCACAGCAAACCACTTACTTGCCACATGGTGGAGTGTCAAACAATGGTATTTTAAAGGCTGTGGTTCCGCCGGGTCTGCCTCAACACGCAATGAACTCACAGATAACTTTATATGCTCTTAGTGGCCAATGTCTTTTCGGTCCCATTGCGGTAGGCCACAGCCCCTAGTATGGTTCCACACTGAATATCTGGAGGCGACCCTGCAGAGAGAAGTGGAGGTGGATGCAAGAGAAACTAGATAGAGCAATGAGTTGGAAAGACCTACCAGTGTGTCTTGCACAATTTTTCAAGAGGAGGTCAGCAATTTAAGTGGATGTGGCATGCAGGCCAGAACTAGACTGCCAGCATGCATGCAACAAGTGTGAGACTCTGGTAAGGAATCAGTTAGTGTGACACCCATTGGGATTGACAAATCTTACGTAGTTAGCTCAAGGCTCAGTGTAGCATGATGCAGTTCCCGTGCTGGTGTCGAGGTGTTTGCATTATTCGGTGGGAGAGATCAAGGAGTGGGTCCGAATCATCGGATCAAATGTGTCTCAGAAACTGCACCAGTAAGTGATCCTTTTGTACTGGGAGACATGCCCACCATGATTGAGGATTGATATCAGTGTATTCATCCAGATGGATTACGTGTTGGTAGACCAGAGGTATGTGGAAGCTGTTATAGCTATATATTTTTCATCCTTTACTATATGCATATGGACACTTCCTTTATCTTATCAAGGGAAAACCTGACCTAGCATCAGCCGGATTTCCCAAGTCCCACGAGGTCTGGCGAGACCTGGCGAGACGTCGATAGCCTCGCGAGGTTCACTAGACCTAGCGAGACCAAATGGACCTTGCTACGAAATACACTTTCTGGTCACATGCGCCTATGTCTCGTGAGACTGGTGTCATTCTCGCGAGGTTGTGTCTTACTCGCCAGTCCTCACCATCTCTAGCGAGCTCTAGGATGCCAGGAAAAATACACTACTGTAATGTACCAAGTCGTAACTATAGTACTACCTACAATTCCTTGTATTTCTTTTATTCTAATCAGTGAGACTCTTATTACTACAGTGCTCCATGTAATTATGTAAAGTTTTATATCATGATTTGAACTCACGACTTGTTTGACGCGCTAACCAGTATACCATGAGGCCATTGTTGCATACTCATTTAAATAGTTTTAAGTTGGTTATGTAGTTGCATAAGAACTTTTTTCAACTCTACAAGTCTACTTGCATCATATGTGCGAGGCGATGGCACAAAGTATGTAAATATACTACAAGTGCCCCGCTGTGCACCCACACACATATCCGCTTGCTGTTGCTGTCGTCATCGTGGTCCCGCCATCGTCATTATCACCATCTTCATTGAGGTAATGGGCACACTGCAGCATTGCCCTGCCCTCGTTGTCGTTGATATCCGGTGTTGCTGGACTGGGTTGCCACCATCATCGCGAATCCTCATCATGGCCTGTAGGCGGGTCAGCACCACTGTCTTTGATGGTGGGGGTGATTGAGATGAATTCTAAGCATATCCATTGTATGCTGCGTCCATCAGTGCAGTTGTGAGGCTGGGGCCCGAAGGGCCCCAGTGGTGAGTCTGTGTGCGAAGAGGGACATCTCGGGCTGCCAGTGCCATTGTACTGGTTCCGTTGGGCGCTCTTCTCTGAGGATTAGAGCTGGACTAACGCGGGTGTCATACAGTGCAGCAGAGGATGGGGAGGGGACAGATTGGGCGTGGTTTCGAGCCTGCAAAAGCTCTCATCAGGGGGCTGCCGCTACCCCGACCGTCACCCTTCCGAGTCTGTTTAGGTGGCTACCACTCCAGACCAGGGGAAGGAATTGGCTGAGAGGCAGACGTGCTACGACGTGCCATAGCGCGACCCTGGCCTGAGTGGTTGCAATTGGGTATCAACGAGTGAGGAGGGAGGAGACTTCCTGCCCACTATGAGCTCACAGGTCATCGATCAGGAAGAGGGCCTTTCGATGCATTCTGCCGGGAGTTGTTCACCACCATGCAGTTCTCCACGGTGAACTCGTCCATCGTAGGGGTCCAACGTCGCCACCCGTGAAGGATCTGATAAGCAGCACAGAGGTAGTGTTGTGGTCATGTTGTGTGGTCATGCGGCTGCATGTGGAGGGAGTGGTGGTAAGCGGGCCCCTCGTTGCTGTTGTTTGGTGATGGCGATGGCTATCACTGTTGCCCAATGCCACCTTTGCCATGGTAGTGAGTGCACCGTGGCATTGCCCTGGATGTCTTCAGCACTCCAGTGTCATCATCGTCATCATCGTCATTGATAGCTCTCAAAGCTATTCGCAACAATGGCAGATTGACATGGGTGTGAGGCCGGGGAATATGCTAGGACAGGAATTTCCATAAAACAACATTGAAGTTTAAACAGAATTGTACCTACAAGAAACGGTGAGGTGACACCAAGTTCGAGATGGGCATGTACCAAAGCAGAAAGGGACTCGACAGCACCCGCAACTGAGAGACATGATTGTCGTTGTTGTCGGTGGTGGTGGTGGTGGTGGTGGTAGCGGTGGCAGACTTTGGGATTTGAGTGACTGGGTTCGATATCGCAAGGGGTGGCGAGACATCGCAAGATCTCGCGAGGAGGTAGCGGAAGCTGGTGACACATACCATCCGACTGGGCTCAGCGTCACTGGAGATCACTAGGTCTGGCCAGGCGTGGCAATACCTCTCGGGCTATTCCGAGCGTCACAAGATGTCACTAGGTTTAGGACGGTTTGGTGATGCTGCACTTGTCTCTCACGACTCTCTTTCCCACTGTACTGCATATCACAAGCCAGTCCTTCAGCTTTTCTCTATCCTCCAGTACTCACTTCATCCCAGTGATTTCTGCAGATTTCCTTGCGACATGCACCATCCTCGCTCAGCACGCCAGATTCGACACTGCCGCTAACATCGCGTTTTCCGCAGACAATGCACCCCTCTCCTTCACTCCCGGCGCCGACTTCAATTTTGAAACCAGGTGGTACTACGCAGGCTTACCCTCTGAATCCGTCTCAGCGCACCGCCCCGTGGAAGAGGCCGACTGGTCTCGAGGCGTACCGTGTGCTAAAGGACGTCCGGCCCGTCCTCGACCACCAAATCTCAACTGTCTGGGACAACTTGGGTCCAATGGTTTCCGACTACCTGGATTCCATCGGGACCATGTGGACAAGCATCAGCGTTGTCTGTATACCAAGGTTGGAGGGGCCCCTTGTCCCGTCATTCTTTGTATCTGGGTAAATCCCCAGTCTCTCTCTAAGGGGATCGCTAGGGTCGCGACCGTTGGGTGCTTGGGACTCCTCAGGAAAGTTTGAGATTACCGACATCGAGGCAGAGTTCCGGGAGTCTGCCTTCACCCGGTCGGCCGGTCCTAATTTACTCAAATACGTTTCCTCCTTTCACGCGACCGCCGACGTTCGCGGTTCTGTTACTCCCGCACTCGGTCTCCACATCGCTACCTGGGCATTTTCTTACGCTGAGGGTACCGGAGGCGTCTACATCTCCGAAGGCGGCAACAGCAAGAAAGTCTTTCTCCTTGCGGCTCGGCATGTCCTTTCCCCGCAGGACACAACGCCCGACAAGCCTTTCGACCGCACGGGTATCTACGAGCCTCATTATGATGTTCTTGGCAGTGAGGCGTTCCAGGCCTCTCTCAAATCTATCATATGCAGGATCGGATATCATGCTGTCTCTATCGACATCGACAAAGCAAAGCACGCCTTGAGGATCTGAAGACAAGGTTTGCTGGTGAGGACCACGATGACGGCGCGAAGGCTATGAAGGAGCGAACGAAGGTTGAGCGCCGGTTGCAAAAGACGGCAGAGGCGATCGGCACACCTGACAAGTTCCACGATGAGGTTACGAAGTACTGGAGCGAAGAGAGTCAGCGTGTCTTGGGCCACGTTGCCCATTCCCCTCCCTTTTCGGTCAATGCTAGCGCCAAGCATTTCAGCGAGGACTGGGCGCTCATCGAGTTCGACAGCGAGAAGATCGACTGGACGACTTTCAAGGGCAATGTCATTGATCTAGGTACGTTTTATATATCTCAGTGATGCTATCTAGTCTAACTGTTATGCCGAGGTATTGAGATTCCGCTTGACAAGTTTACCTTGAGCATGTACTACATAGAGGCCACCACCTCCTTTGAATATCCAATTCACCGCCTCTTGAAGCTTCAGGACGTTATTCAGGAAAACGAGTTGCGCAATCTGGCAATGCGCGACGCGGATGGCAAACCGTGCCTCCCAGTTTTCAAGAACGGCAATAGCTCCATCGGCCGTGCTACAGGCATCATGTCTTTCGTCCGAGAATACTTCAAAGATGGCACTTACGAAACGTTTATGGGGTTGGCGATCTGTCCGTACAGTAGCAAGCGCGGCCCCTTGAGTAGCACCTTCTCTGAGCCGGGTGATTCCGGCTCCATCATCGTCAGTGGAAAGGGACGTATCGGCGGTGTCGACACCACAACATCCACTGATATCACTTACGCGACCCCCTTCTACTGTCTCTTACAGTGTATCAAGAACAGCTTTCCCAATGCCCACCTTTATCAGGCCACTGTCTAGGCTGCTAGCGAGGTGGTAGAAAATTAAGAGCGCGAGTGACTGGCGGGCGATGATGATTTCAAATATGGACTCGCGACAGCTGAGTCGGGCGATCGCGATCAAAATGGGAGGATGCAAGCTTGCATAGTTGAAGTCAACCGTGACAGGCAACTAGTTGAGACTCCAAGATGTTCTCTGATGACGCATAAACGTGCACATACTAGCAGACAAATTAGAACATCGATGGTAACTAGGTCTACAAGTGTCTACAGGCTTACACATTGACGACACTGCGAGAACTCACCCCAGGAGGCCATCGAAAGAACATACCGCAGTGGATCCAGTGTTTTGTATCACACAATATTCTACCCATGCGGATATGTACATGTCAATGGAGTATTGTATTCGCATCAAACATGTATACGTAACTCTACCGATCTACCTCACTAAAGTCGTGAACACCACATGAGCAATGACCAACACCGAATATTGTAGAAAGAAACGACTCACCCAAACACGAGATCCATCGTACCAATGATGGCTACAGCATCTGCGAGCATGTGCTACAAGAACGGTGATCAATCGGACATCCCTTAAGACAAACTACCAATACTTACATCTGCAAGCGAAAAGGGAATGGCGGGCTGCGTTAGTTGTCTGAAAAAGCTCTTGAGGAAGGACCCACGTCTCATCATGAAGTCAGCCCCCGCCAGGTGGGCGAACCCGGGAGCACGGATTTTACATCTGTACGGACGATTCGTACCATCCCTGTGGTCACGAAATGTTGGTCTCGTTTGGAAACGGAGTGAACGACCAGAAAAAAAACGTACGAAACGAGGTAAACTGCCATCTCGCCCTTGGGTGCTTCGATAGCACTGTAGGTCTCACCTGGAGGAACAGAGTAACCTTCGCTGAAGAGCTACACCTCTATGTCAGGATTGCGTTTCAAGGAAGGGGTGAAATATACTTTGAAGTGATGGATGAGCGCTTCCATGCTCTCCTTCATGGAAGCACGCGGTGGAGGAACGAGTTTATTATCGTCAATCTTGACAACGCCGGTGGGCATGTTGTTCAGACACTAATGTGTATTGTATCATATACTGCTCAGGAACAGAGGGAGGATACGTACTTGGTGGACGATGCGCAAACTCTCGCGGAATTCTTGAACTCTGCAGAGATACCGGTCATAGCAGTCACCGTTCTTCCCGACGGGAACGTCAAACTCAACCTATAAGCAGTAAGTGATGTTGTGCAAAGCCCGAGTAGGGTAACAAACGCACCTCATCATACTTGTCGTATGGTTGTATCTTCCTGAGATCCCAGGGGATACCGCTTCCACGCAACATGACACCAGTGAAACCGTAATCCAATGCCTCCTTGGCAGTCACCACGCCGATGCCGACAGTACGTTCTTTCCATATCCTGTTGCCTGTTACGACCTCCTCGATCTCGTCCACACGGGAGCTGAACTGGGTTGCCCATTTATATATATCTTCCAGGAGGCCATGGGGGATGTCAAAGGCAACACCACCCGGACGGACGTAGGCAGCATGGAGACGAGCGCCCGAGACGCGCTCGTAGAATTCCATGAGCTTTTCACGCTCCTCGAAACCCCAAAGGAAAGGTGTGAGAGCACCAACATCCATAGCGTGCGATAGGACCGCCATCAGGTCTGAAAAACAGTTCATCCGTAAGCCTCAAGACAGAAGGGGTATACCCACGACTGAGAATGCGGGTGATTTCACCGAACATGGTTCGAATCCATTTAGCACGTTCGGGGACCTCGATATTGAGAAGTTTCTCTACAGCAAGGGTGTAGCAAAGTTCGTTGGTCACTGCGGAGATTTGATTAGCTCTCGACTATAGTGCAGTTATTGCGAGCAGCACAAACTCATGGAGACATAGTCCAGACGGTCAAAGTAGGGAAGAGCTTGCGTATAAGTTTTGTATTCGATGAGTTTCTCCGTGCCACGATGAAGAAGACCGACGTGCTGCAAATGGGTATAAGCCGGGTGAATGCTTCTTGCTTCAAGATAACGCACTGGGTCAACTCGAAGAATTTCCTCCCCATTGAGCTCCATAATCATACGAAGCACACCGTGAGCAGCAGGGTGTTGAGGACTATGGTATAGTATCAACACTGTTTTCTCGAGGAAACCATGCACACTCACCCAAAGTTGACTGCACACAAGCGTTCATATCAAGAACAGGACAAAAGGGGACACACACGCACCAGTAAAATGTCTCAGCTTTGTATCCGCACGCGTGCCAGTCTCTGCCAATATTTCCGCTGCAGACATGCCGTGCAAATCCTCGACGGTATGTGTCTCGAACGGGTTCCTCGCCCCGTTTGTAGACTGGACCTCGGGTCTCCATCGTGCTGTTGACGTGGAAAAGGAGCGAAAAACGGTCCGCTTTGGCAAGACAAGCTGCCGGCGTAGCAAAGCGCTGGCCATCGTCGTGGTCGCCGTTGAGACTGTTGAAGTCGCGGTGTAAATCGGCAGTGGCGGTGATACGAAAAAGGGACCTCCCTTTGGGGGGTCAGCTCAGCTCGCCCTTATACCATCACTTGGTCCCGCCATGGTGTCGCGTTCGCGGTCCATCTGGCTTTTCCTGGGCTTTTTTGGCTCCGTTTTTGCCGCGGAAAAGCCCTGCACGATTCACGATGATACCAACAAATTTTACGATCTGAACCCTTTGAGAACCAGGCATGTCCGGTAGCAACTGCAGCTGTATGGTGCACTTACCGCGTTTTAGCAAAGACTACCAGCTACAGACTGATGGTGGACACACGGCGTACCTCAACGTGTGTGGAGGTGTGCGCACGGATCCTTGGAACACTGGGCTCGATGAGAAACAGGTCGATATTGCTGGCCTTGTGAGGAGGGACCATGGGGACTTTGCCATAGGGTGAGCAATCATGAAATCATCACGTTGTGTATTGGAGATAAACACCACTGATCAGGCTCGTGAATACGACACTCGAGATCAAGGATGGCGGTGTGTTGCTTCGCCAGTCAGGGGGATCTCAGTGCGCTGGAATGGACGAGCAGGGCAGTTCAAGTGTCCTCTTTATCTGTGACATGTCTGTCTACTCTGCAGGTTTGATGTTCAGTTGGGAAATTCATGACTGGTAACTAATACATTCACTTGGCAGGGAAACCTGTGCTTCTTGGTCAATGGCCTGAGGGGGAGGACAAGGCTTGCCATTACGAATTCGAATGGCGGACACATGTGAGGCACTCTGGTTCCCTCGAATAACCCTTGGTTGACATCTTCCATAGTATGCGTGCCCGGTTGGAGAACGTGGTTTCATGGGAGGATTATTTGTCTTCTTGACCATCACGTATGTTTGGCCTCATTGTACTTTTTTCGTGCTTATGAAGCCAAAATCAGGTTCATGATCCTCTTGATGACATTTATCGTCATCAGCACTCTTTACAACCGCTTCGCGCTCCGTCGGAGAGGTTTCGACCAGTTGCCCAAGTTCAGCATCGCACACGCGCTTGAGATCTGGGACGTCTGCTCAGAGTTCCTCCGCTCGCTGGTAAACTATATCACCGCTGCTTGGAATACCCGGACGAGAGGTTTCAGGAGTGTCAACCCGGCCTCGCATCATTGGACGTCGAGGGACGAGGAGGAAGCACTAAGGACTTCCGACCCTCTTGAACCAGACGCGGAGGATGCTCGTGGTGCGGCAGGGGAATAAAAAGTGTGGTCCCGGTCCTCTTGACCGTAGAATCTATGTTGTATATCGTATTAGTTGGATTTTATGCTCGAATACTGCCTGCTAAATCTGGTGTCGACGGTATATGCCGTGCCACTGCTTCAACTACTGTACAGTACATTGGCTTTGATCTCATCATGACCAGAGTCGTCAAAACATCAAAAGGACCCTCCAAGGTCCATTCGTCTGCAAAAAAACACTTGGACCGAGCACGCCAGAAAGGGCGTTCCCAAGGCAAAGAAAAACAGCGCATCGATGATGTATACGAATATGCCCCATCCAAAGTCCGTCGGGCAAAAGTCAAGCTCTCTCTCGACCGCCACGAAATCAAAGGACGACGACATGGCTCAGACAATGAGATAGACCTCAGTGGGTTGGGTCAAGATGCGATGGGAAAGTTGCGTGCGAGGTTGATGCAGGATGACAATGAAGAAGACGGGGACGGGCGGGTGGACAGCGAAGACGACGAAGACATTGATAGTGAGGATGCGTTTGAGGAAAGCGATAAAGACGCGTTCGCAGGTTCCGAGTTCGTGCGCAAGGTGTGTACACAACCGTGTTGTGTCCGTTTTATCTATCGTTATGGCTGATCTCGTTTTAGGGTGTCAAACCAGACGATGCGCGCAGAAACAAGGGTCTTGACAAGAAACATCACGTAGAAAAAGAGGTGAATCTCAACGAGGACTCTGATGGTCACTCTGTGGTATCCCGATCTGCCTCGGAAAATGAAAACGAGGATGAGGAGACGGGCGAACAGAGCGGAGACGAATTCTTTGATGTCCTTGATGTATTCGACGGACGTACAGATGCGGAGGATGATGGGGACCCGCCCCCGAAAGCTAACAAGAAGCAGAAAGATCTACGGGAAAAGGTCACTGCAGTGATGGACGAAGGGGAGTGGAGAGAAGATGCAGATATAGGGATGAGTGGAATGGAGAGCGGAGACGAGGAGGAGGTAGGAGCAGAAGACGAGGAAGAGGAAGACAGTGGGATTGATGAAGATGACGAACTACGAATATCTGCTTCCGATTCTGAAGACCCCTCCCCCGAAGCCCTCGCCGAACTCGAAACCTTTCTCTCAAACCTCGACCCCGCTGCACCCCAAAAACGCAAACCAGACGACATCACAGAGCTCGGTCCCACAAAACGTCGGCGCGTTGCCGACTGCACGGAGGCCGGCGAGGAGAACGAGTTTGGTGTCCAAGGTACATCCATACGCCGATCCTACACAATTGATTTTCTGATTTTCGTACAGGCACTAATGTTCTCAAGCTGGATGACCTTCTCGCACCACTTGCCTCCTCCTCTTCCCTCGTCGCCTTCAAGAAAGCGATGAAACCTCTCACGTCATCTAGCTCGAAAACCAAAACACTATCCGCTCCGTTACCTCAACGAGCACAAGAACGTCTAGATCGCGAGGCTGCGTACGAGAAAACGAAGGAAGAGGTAGACAAATGGTCGGCCACTATGAAACATATCAAAGAGGTCCGTGACGCAAAGCGCATTATACCGCCTCTCTGATGAAGTACCTTAGGCAGAACATCTCAGCTTTCCTCTTCAAGCTGAGAAACCGACACGCGTCTCCAACCTCGAGCTCGCGGCCAAATTCACGGTAAGACTCGTTTCTCGATTCCAAAACGTTCACGATCAGAACACACCCAACTCCACCTAGCCATCCAACGAACTCGAGTCCGCTGTCGATAAGCTCCTCAAATCGGCTCAGCTACGCGACGAAGATATTACGCACACCGAAGCACTCAAAATGGCGCATCTAAGCGTAGAAGAAGTGGCCGCTCGACGTGCCGAACTTCGCACGATGCGCGAACTCGCATTTCGTGCAGACAGAAAAGCGAAACGGGTCGCCAAAATTAAGAGCAAGACGTACCGGCGGATACGGAAGAAGCAGCGCGAGCGGTTGGATGGTGCGAACGAGGGTGGCGATGGAGATGGGGACGCGGAGGACGAGGAGGCGCGGTTGAAGGCCGAGGTGCAGCGGGCGAGGGAACGTGCGACGCTCAGACACAAGAATACGGGCAAGTGGGCCAAAGCGATGGCTGGCCGCGAAGGGCTCGATCAGGATCAGCGGCAAGCTATTGGGGAGATGCTCGAGCGTGGCGAGAAACTGCGGCGGCGAATACGCGGGGAGGACAGCGGGGAAGAGGGAAGTGAAGAGGACGAGAGCGATGAAGAGGAGCGGGACGAAGAAGCGGTCAAACGTGGTGCTTTTGAAGAGCTGGCGGCGCTGCGTGCCGAGGAGGATGCGAATCTCCCGGACCTGCAGAGCAAGAGCGTATTCAATATGAAATTCATGCTGGATGCTGCTAAGAGACAATCTCTGGAAGCGGATGCGCAAGCTGAGGAACTTCAAAAGGAAATGGGATTCGAGATCGGCAGGGAAAATGACGAGGATGAAGAATCTAATACCATCACGGGAGCCGAGCCACAAGAAACAACCATGGTGCAGCGAACAGGTGGACGACTCACGTTCCATCCTGGAACGATGCCCGGCCCTATCAGACCACTAGGGTCCTTGGCCTCAGATACCTCTAGCGTTACATTACAATCTGCTGACTTCATGCAAGACATACCCGCCCCTGACCCGACACCTACCCCAAGCATATCCACGCCCACGCCCACGCTCCCATCCATACCCAATCCATGGCTCGTACCCCCAGTGTCTTCCTCCGGTCCTTCGCGGAAACGAAACGAGGTGCGCGTGCACAAGGGTGCGGACGCGTTGACCAAGTCTTCCAACAAACTCAAAAAGCAGACCGAGAAGAACGAAGACGAGAGGGATCGCGCAAGAGATGACGCAGTACTTGAAATCGACGCAAACAACGTACTTGCGATTCCAGATCCCCCGGAACCCAATGTATCAAGCAAGAAAAATAAAGGGAAACCTAAGGAGAATGCGACAAAACTGTCTTCCGGTCCCACACCGGGCAACGACGGCGATGGGGACGAGTCGGATGTCCCAAGTGAAATCGAGGTACAGGAACGTGCGGCAGAGGGAAAGAAGGGCAGCAAAAGCTTACAGGCGTTCCAGCAGCGCGACCTGGTTGCGCTCGCATTCGCGGGCGACAACGTCGTGCAGGTGCGTCTACGCCCGCCTTTCCAAGCGCCCACTCACGTAGCACTGGGTAGGCCTTTGAAGAAGCCAAACGACAAGAAACGGAGGGGGATGCACCGCGCGAGGTGGACACCACCCTCCCAGGCTGGGTACGCCTCCCCCTGCGCCACGCATCTCTGACACACTCACGCACTGACAGGGCGCCTGGGGCGGCACCGGCACCAAAGCCCGACCCCCTAAACCCCACCTGATCAAATCCCTCCCAGGCATCGTCCCGACCGCCCGCGCCGACCACGCCAAACCACACCTCATCATCTCTGAAAAGCGGGACAAAAAGGCATCCAAGTACCTCGTGCGCGAGCTGCCGTACCCGTACACGAGCCACGCGCAGTACGAGCGGCGGATGGAGACGCCACTCGGGAGCGAGTGGAACACGCGCGTCGGGTTCCAGCGCGGCACCGTCCCGCGCGTTGTCAAAAAGGTGCGTCTTTCAGACTGCACGGACACATTGGTTGCTGGCCGTCGGCCCCTTTCTTTGGCGCCCCGGCGAGGGTGGCTTAGCCTGGGGCCTGACTCTTTTTTTGTTCAGCCATCGGCCATCACACCTTTCCTCTTATGACGCTGACTCTTTCCAGATGGGCACTGTGATCGATCCGTTGGAAAAGCTGTTCTGATCACTTGTCGGAGACAGTATCTAATGGGGGAAACTATATCCGACGCGGCGGGGATAGAGTCTATTATCATGCGTTTGCATGTGGACGCCACTCAATTCATATGCACAAATGCACACACATGGTTGTAGGATGAAGATGGTCTTCCATTATGCTGCTTTTATATACGCTCTTGCATGAAAGAACTGCATTTGACTCGCCGGGGCTGGAGTTAGATCGAAACATGTCATCACGTCACCCGGCGTAAAGCACTTTACACAGGGCGGCACTCTAGGGTGAGGCTCCAATCACTCGGTGATTAAACCTCGATATAATGTCCATCATGATCCCATACAAAACAGACACGTGCACAAGTGGGGTGGGTCTCGGAAAAGAAGACGGGGAAAGGAATGGGGAAAGAAAAAAATGGAAACACACAGCTTGGTAGGCTCCAAATGAATGAATGAATGAATGAATCTTCTCTACGCCAGCACGACCTGATACCCAGCTCACTGGAACGCTTACTCACCGGCCGGCCCGATTGATCCGCCGATAACAGGTTGTCCTTTAGGCGCAAGAGCGTCGCGCCAGGTGATTGCGTTGGCCAGTCGTCCCAACATAAACGTTTTCAGGTCGTCCCCTGACAGACACAGATGTGCGTTTGCCCTCGAAAGTCGTCGTCGTCGTCACCGATTCCCCAGGCCACGCAGACGCACTTGTCGGTCGAGGACGTATCCACCCCAACGAGAGCCTCCTCCGACGGGTCATTTCCGGTGCTCTCCTCATATCCGTCCCCATCGTCGTTTTTCCTAATGGTTCTGAACCGGTGGCGCCGACCCTTGGCGCACGCACTCGATAGAAACGACCAGCCCCACCGCCTAGACCACATTCTAGTCTTGATTCTAGCTCTGGCTTTGGCTCCGATCCATTCCCTGTTGCAACCGTCCCACCCCCGCCGACGCTGGTAATACGATCACGCCACGTAACCACCATCTTGTAAGCCTTGGCTCGACACGACCGGCCCAGATTACCCAAAGGACGACGACGATCCCCGTACCGGTCCTGACCATCCGATGCGATACGTCGACGATGATACCCCTGGGGACATACGACGGCCGGATCATCCTTGAAAGCCACGCACACTTCTTCTTGTCCGATCACGCCGACGGTTGACGCGCGATTTGTTACCCAATGACCATCGCCGAGTGCATCGCATGTATTGGGCAGTGCACCAGCCCAACGACCGTCCACAAACGCCGACGACGTCCGACGACGGGGTCGTGTCCCGTCCTGGACAAGGCCGTGTGGCTGCTCAACCGATTCCCGATCCTTTCCGCGCCTGGACGTGCACGCCACCATCGGGTCTCGGTGCCTCTTTTCGGGCGATCGCCAGGTTAGACCATGGAGCGGAGAGATAACTCCGTCGACAACAAGACTCGAGCAGGGTTGCGAGCAAGATGCGGAACACGCCGAGTTCAATGGCGCCATGTCGTGATTTGAATTGCGCCTCCCATCACTAGACTGATTAGAGGAAGGACCCTCTACCCAAAAAGAGGGCGGGTTGAACCTTGAGCTTGTACTTAAGGTTGCATTTGCGTTTCCATTGTCCTCGACGCCGCCCTGTGCCTGTCCCAAAAGGAAAGCGTAGCTGTATCGAGACTAGTCAGGTGGCACGTTACGGAAACGATAATGAATAGACGAGCGGAAAAAGGAGATATGAACATGCGCTCCGACGGAACCTTTGCGGTAGAGACTTGTTGAGGAGGCAGTGGCCACTGACCAGTCAGGATAAGCCGAGTTTGCATCGGCGTCGGCGTCTATCATGGAGCACGAATGCGATGCGCTCAACGTGTCGAGGGCATCAAAATAGACTGTACTATCAGACTGTGGAGGATCAGTGCACGCGTCGGAGCAAACAGAGTTACTGCAAAAACCCTCGACCTGGTTCCTGCTCAGGCAACGGCATCAAAGAGTCCACGTCACCCACCAATGGCGCAAGACTGCGTGTACGACTGCCCCTTGGCAGGTCATCGCATTCCATGGACCTTGCGCCTTCGAACACCTATGTATCGGGTAAAACGAAATGAGCGTGCATCCAGACCATCTAGACGCGCAACGCCAAACATAACTCTTCTGTGACACATCCGAGGCGACCGCGAGGAGAGGATGTCGCCCGAAACGACGTCCCCAGACTGATCGGTCGCTTTAAGAAACGCAGGTGAGTCAACAAGGGCTGGAACGATGGATGGAGGGCCACGAAACACGTACGTCGCGTTCCCACAAGGGTGTTGTTGGTGATGGGACGTGGAGGTAGCACCGACTTGGGACTGATGGGGGCGTCGCGTGCGTCTGGGTGGCACCGTGAACGACTCGGACGCGGATGTGCGGGAGGGGCGTACCTTGGGTGTGCTGTACCTCGTTCCAGCACGCCGCGTCCTACTTTGGTCACGCTCACCCCGCGCTCCCGTAGACACCGGGGGGAAGGGTGTATACCCCGGTGTACCAGCGAGGGCCGCATAAAAACCTATCACCGCCAAACGCCCATTCATCAGTGCACTTTGATCGGCGTGCCAATCCCAAGGGAGGGGAACAGGCACGCGAGAACAACAAGCAAGGACGTACTGTGTTCGTGGGGGAACTTGAACAGGGGGTCCGGTGCGGACGTAGGGACTTCAAACGACTGTTTACCTTGCATCAGAACGACCAGAAACAACGTGTGCAGTACTCGCCGGCTTGGGCTGGACGATGAGCGCGAGCGCACGTCTGATCTTCATGGCGTCGCTGGTCAAGTCACACCATTCCAAATCCAAATCCAAAAAAAAATCAATTATTCGGTCATCACATGTCTGTCCCACAACTACGAGCTCGGCAGATTCGACCGCCACCGACCTCTACTCTATAGAGACCCAACAAACATGACCGGTCGACTCGTGGACCTGTTGAGCGTCAAAACGACACCCCACAGCGAGCCAAACGCGATCCGATCGATCTTCCACGAACGTAACGAGCCCTCTGCGTAGCTTTGCGAAACGGAGGGCCCTGACTGGTTGGTGGGTTCGTCGCGCGAGAGGCTTATCGAACGGAACGTTGCATTGTGTATCTTGAAGCATGTCCAGTTCAGCGCAAGAAAAAAAACCTGTCGTGTTGAACCAACAGTAATACTGTACAGTTGCTGACTCATCTGCTCCCGCGCCTATTCTCCGCGTGCTGGCTCAATTTGGCAACTGACGTCGTTCGGCGGCCTCTACTACCTTGTTGCCATGACTAAAAGAACACACAATAACCCTTTCAAAGGGCCTGGATGTTATCAGATACCCGATGCTGACTAGAACCCGATCCAGATTCAAACGTAACTAGATGAATGAAAAAAAAGGCTTTTTTTCATCAGTCAACACAACGGAGAGGACCGTTCCAAATCAGACTCGGACACAACCCATGCGGTGATCTATTCAATGAACAACCCTGTCCATCGAAAAAAAACGTACATCGGAAAACCCGAAATGGGTACCATACCCTACAACGACGACGCACGTCCTTGGCACTTCCCGTACATGTGGCCACTTACTCAACAGCCCTCCCATCCCGCTTGTATACCCGGCCAGCCTTCATCACAAACCGGATACTCTCCGCGGAAACCGCGCCTTCGAAATCCCCCGCAACATCCCCACACGTCGCAATCACATCCGCAGCGAACCCGCGTCGAATCGCGCCAAACGGGACATCGTGGTCTCCAAGCCCCTCTTCGGTGCCCCCAGCCAAGCGTGCCAGTCTCGCCGCACCCTTTGGTCCCTCCCACGCCATCGACCGTATGCACGTCCACCCCCCCAGCGTCCCCCACCTCAGCACCTTTCGCCAGTCCGCGCCTAGACGGACCATGAGGATCATCTCGAGGGCGTTTGTGCCGTGTGCAAAGACCCCCGTGTCCCCGCCACACGCGATGCTGTCGACCCCATCCTCGAGGGCAGCTTTGAACGCCTCTATCGCGTGTGCCCACGTCCTCTCCCCACGCGGTTCGCGCGCGAGCGTGTAAAACACACCGAGGGTCGGCACCCACGTCGTCTTGGATCGCGCCAGCGCACGCAGCACCACCCTTTCCGCATCCGCGCCAGACCGGGTGTCCTTTTCGTCGCGGGTGAGAATACGATACCCATGCTCGATCGAGTCCACGCCCAACTGCACCAGTTTGTCGATCGTCTTCCCGTGGATGGCATGCGCGGCCACCTTGACGCCATACATGTGCGCCGTCCCCACCAACGCCTCGAGTTCCTCATCATTGAACGTATTCATCGCGCCAATCGCCTCCGTGGAGACGTCCCCCATGCGTGATCGCACCGTGTAATCTAGAGAGAACGTCATCCGCGACCCGTCACATGGATCATAAAATGGAGTCATATATGACATGCAATGAGGGCGGAAATGAAAGGGAGCAGCGACACGCGACGACACGCGACAACGAGGGCGAAACGTCATCCAACGAGCCACTCACCCGCGTAAATCTGTCCATGTCACACACACACACGCGCGCACACAGCCCACAACCCAGGGAGAACAACGTTCGACGTGCGTGCAACATGCGCGTCGACGCGGCCCATGGCACATCCCATCCCAAACTGATCAACACACGCACGCGCACACGACGAGCCGCACACACCTTGATCCAGTCCGCGCCCGCGCCGATATGGCGACGCACGGTCCTCACACACGCATCGCGTCCGTCGGCGGTGTCGGCGCCCGTGATCCCGTCGACACCCTCTCTATCGACGTGTACGCCCTTGGGTCCTAGTAGAGGATGCGTGATCAGAACGCCATCGTATTCGGGCTATCGCCACGTTATGTCCCATGGCGATGGATATAGACGGATATCCCCATCCACCCGCATCAGCGGACTTGACGATGATAAGGGGGGTGTCATAAACGAGATGCCCACGACACTTGGACTATTCCATTCCAATGCGAAGCGAGCGAAATAGAATATATAAAAAAGCGAATACGAAGGGGAAAGCGAAAAAGAGAACAAGCGGGGAAAGAACAGGAAGACGGGGCGGATATGAACGGTCAGGGCGACAGAGAACAGGGGGGAGGGGGACGTTGGAATCTGAACCATTGGAATCCGGGGGTCGGACGTACCGTAGCTCCCGGTGGGCACGATCGCCCGCGAGGCACAGAAATACCTCGGACCAGGGATCACGCCGGTGGAGATGCACTTGCGGAGGGCGAGGTCGGCGTCTGCAGCGCCTTCTGTCCCCAGATCCCTGCCATGCAACGTGTTGTCAGATGCAGGCTTCGAACTTGACAAAGGTGAGATCCAGGGTCATCGACGGGACCATCGATATGGCGATACCGATATGTACCGATAGGCCACCCGATAAGCGACGTCTCGAAGAACCAGCGCCGTGACACCCAAAACGAAAGCAAGACGCACCGCACGGTGGTGAACCCGGCCAAGAGCGTCTGTTTTGCGTGCACCGTCGCGCGCACGGTGCGTTCGGCGAGCGATTCCTTGGTGACCTGTTCCGACCACGACGCCTTTCCATACGGGTGCAGAAACACTGCCCGGCGTGAACACGCGTGCTCACACAAAGGGGGGAAACTTACGGTGAACATGCGCATCGACGAACCCAGGCAAGACCGTCAACCCTCTCAGATCGATCACCTGCCCCATCCCTGGCTCCAAACCCAAACCCAAATCCACATTCAGGGCATCCAGGGCCACCACGTCCAGCACCCGTCCCGTCGCCCGACTCACCCTAATCGCCCGATTCGTCTCCATCGCCAGCGTATACGGATCGAATAGCTTTCCAGCCAGGATCGTCACGACGTCTGCGTCGTCTTGCATGGTGGTGCACTTGGACTGGGTGGCTGAAACACGGCGACGATGCCATTAGAACGCCCGCCGACATGTTTCGGTCCCACTCCACCCGACTGATCCCCCATCATACGACGTACCGTACCGACTATTCTCGCCGGCCGTTGGCGTCAGATCCCGTCCGTGGCGTCATCCAACCCGAACGCACCCTGGTGGCACTGCGAGCCAATCCCTCGGGCACAAACGGCCAGGTCCCCCTCCATCACCGACACGCTGGCGCACCCCCGCTCCGACGTATGTAACATGTCATATCTGCGGAATACCTCCGCCATTATGTACACGCCCTAGTTTAGTAGTGTCCATGAACTCGTCATGCCATCGTGCATGCGACCCCAACGTCCGCCCTGCGGCATCCAACGTCGCGTGGCCAACAAAAAATAGAAATAGACAATCAAGACGAGACATGCCAGTGGATGCAGCATGGGAACCAAAAAAAGTGACGGAGATCTACGGTCAGATGCGGTGACAGGTGTGCGTGCAGTGTGATTTCATCGCGGCAATTGCCCAAAATGGCTTGGTAAGAGGGAAAAAAGAAGTATTAATCAAAAAGCATTACGGTGTGGCTATCGGATGCGATGCGTCGTCCGTGTTGACAATGAGATGGAACGGTCAGTCGCGTTTGGACATGGCAAAGGCGCCTTCAAAGGTGACAGGCTCGCCAGGGTGTCCTGTTGTGCGCCAGTTGCCGACAAAGTTTTGGCCACCGACGATGTAGCCTGTAAAGATCCACACACCCAACGCGGTGGCACCCGGCGAAGGCGTCTGTAGAGATAGAACAGAAAGAAAGAACATCAGAGATGCGTATCTCGCTCCCTTTTTTCCCATTCGGCTTCGAAACGGGATGAAACGGGGAGAAGACAGGGCATGACTTACAGGAACACGGATGAGCGCAACCAGCCCATCCCATTCGCGAACCCGTCCATAAAACTTGTAGTGATGCCAAGCCTGCCCATGACGGACGTCCGTCTGGAAACGAAGAACCAGGTCAGTGAGAACGTTGAAACGGAAAACAGAACACGGACCTCGCCAACGAGAACGATGTCGAGAATGCCATCACATTTCCGCCGGATGACCAGTTCGCTCCTATCGGGCTCGGGCTCGCTCTGGGCCATGTCCACATCAGCATCACTCGCGTCGTCGTCCATCACGTCGTTGTCGTCGTCGTCGTCGGGATCGTCCATGCCCTCATCGGTGAGCGTGTCGTCGAGCATGGTGAGATATCGAGCGTCATCCTCGCGAAAGATCATGTCCGCCGTGCCCCGGTAGTCACACCCACGACACTTGCTCTCGTCGTGCAAGTCAGGCCCTCCCACGACGTACTCGACATACGACGCGGTCCTCTCCTGGCACGTGATAACAAGGCCGTGCTGTGCGTCGTCGTCATGGTCAAACGTCACGATCACGATCGGGCGGGCAGGAGGACGTACCGAGACCTCCTGGAATCGCGTCGAGTTGTGAAACCATGCCTTTTCGATGCCGCCAGGTACTGCGGGCTGATTTTGAGCCACGTCCATGCAGTGGTATTCGCGGAGACGCATAAAGACGGGTGCGGCGATGAGACCGACGGATTGCTCGCTGAACGAGGGGGGCATCTGTGGTGTCTGCATGAGGTTGCCATATAGTACATCGTCGGGGTGCTACGAGGGAGTGAGATGACGCGTTGAGCAAGGCCGTGCGACGTACCAGCATGCGACCTTGCCAGAGACCGCAGAGAAGCCCGGGAGTGTAGTGGATGCGTTTGAGGGAGATGGGGGCAAAGAGGTTGTTGCAGTCTGCGAGACGTGCCCAGTCGTCGTCCCACCGTGCGCTGGGTGCACACTTTGAGCGGGCCTCGCGTGCAAGGGAGTCAAAATCCTTGATGTCCGACTGCCAGTCCCAGGTGGACGTGGGCACGAACCTGGCGACCTTGTGGTCGTTGAGCTCTTGGACGTCCTCTTGGGTGGGCCCGACGACGTTGAGGCCGAGCTGGTGTGCGTGGGCACGCGTGAGGGGGAGATGAGGCGGGATGGCGACGGGAAAGACTTCGCGGTGGGAAAAGTAGACGAGTTTGGCGGCGACGGAGGCGAGGGGGATGCCGAGTGTGTTGGTGGTGTGGTAAAAGGGCATGGTGCGCGCGCATCCGTTGCGGTACTGGGGATAGTGACCGTGGGGGGTGAGGAAGGAGTGTGGGGACTGGGACGTGTTGCGGGGGAGGGGGACGGTGTAGTGAATGTGGGGTGCGAGGTAGGATGCATACTGAGGCGGGGTGAGGGCATGCAGCAGGGCACGAAAGCGGACACGTACGCGGACGGGCATGAGGACAAAGGGCAAGATGAGTCTTGTCATGTGTGCACGCTGGGCCGGGGACTGTGCTCTGAGACGGTCTAGCGGGATGTTGGCGAGCAAGAGAACGGGGCGGGGACGACAGACCTTCGGTGGTGGTGAGCCAGAGCAGCCAGACGGCGAGCGCGTTGGCCTCGTTCTCGAGCGGCCATCCGTCGACGCTGTCGTCGTAGAGACGTTCGCGGACGAAGCGGTCGACAAAGTCGTGTAGACGGACCTGTTCGAGCTGGCGGCCGTTCTTGCCGTCGTTTTCCAAGAGCATGGCGAGACACGTCCAAAAGGTGTGGACGAGGTCGTCGGCACGGATGTCGCCGCGACGGATGGCCTGGAGGGCGACGAGGTTGGCACGGAGCTGCACGGCGAGACCGGTGGCGGTGACATCGCCGAGACGACGGTCAGAGGCAGCGACGTCGAACGCGCGGCGGAAGATGCGGGCATACAGCGCACTGTTGGACTTGTAGCCGAGTGCGTTGTAAAAGTGCGCCGAGGTGTAGAGAAAGGGGAGGATGGCCGACGGGGGTGCGGTGGGTGCGTCGAGGGTCTCGAGGAGGATGAGCTCGACGATTTCGAGGGGGAGACGCAGAATCGCCATGACGGGGCGGTGGGGCTTGGAAGGGGGGGAGGGGGATATAATATACTACGACCACGGCGTGTGTGTACGTATGATCACCCGCTCCCGAGAGATCTCGTGCCTGCTAATTTGGGCGTGACGTTCCCGCTGAGATCACCGCGCAGGCCACACAACGCCCACCCACTGCGGTCTTTTCGCTTTTGCGCGCCTAGACGCGGCACGGACATCCCGGCCCGCTCCCCTCCGCATCGGCATCCAACCAGCTCGCCGGCGAAACAGCGTCACGTTCAGACAGCTGATCGCCGTCCCGTCGCACCTCATCTGGCCCATTTCCCGCGGCACTCGGACCCGCCACCTCTCCCGCGGATCCCTAGGTCGTGACATGTGTGACAACACAAAGATAAGATGTGATATGTCACCCGCCTACAAAGAAGCACGTCCTTTTCAGGTCAAATCCACCCCTAATGAGGAAGCCCACTCGCTCGACCCGGCGATCGTCACATCGCACGGCCCGACGCTGCTCTCGAAAATCCAATATAAACCCCTCCCCGTCCCCTTTCGCCCTTTCTTTCCATCCCCCACCATGTCCGCACAGCCTTTCCTTCCCTTTGCCGACGACTACAGTCCCCCCCGGTCCAGGACAACCGCGGCCTCCATCTGGGCACCCCAGCCTCCGCAGCGCGACCCACCCTGGCCCAACGCCATCGAAGCCGACAAGGTCGCCTTTCGGGGCCTCCGAGGTGTCCATTCCCTCTTTGGCAGCGAAGACGTCTTCGGTCCGGTCGGTCTCGTCGGCCCGCCTCGAAAAAGGGACATTGGTGCCATCGGAGACGGGAGAAAAAGACTCTCCCCCGAGTTTGACGACGACGCACGTTGATGTCGCCGTTTTTACCGCGCATATACTCACCTTTTTGTCTCGCAGCACGTCGAACAGCTTTTGCGCGCCCTCAACCTCAACCCCCCCGCGCCTCAGCAGCCCCCTCGGGTCTTGACAAACGAGTCCGTGCATCTGTCTGGCTCCCCCGATGTCTCCCCAAGTTCGACCACTTCGGCACTTTTGACACCCACAGACTTGTCCCCTGCAAAGACCACGTTTGATTTGAAGGTCTCTCCCCCGTACGAGGTATCGTCTCTGCCCGGCAACCTGTCCCCGTCCTCTCTTTTATTTGATCCCGGCTCTCCACTCAAGACGCGCGACTTTTTTTCCGTCAACATGTCTCAGCCGCGTCTTCAGGACAATGTTTCGTGTCCGCTGCCTTCGGGCAGCTTTCCATTCTTTGACCAGTACTTGGAGAACAGCTCTCCGGCCCTCGGCACGCAGCCATTGTACGATAGTGCTTTCCCCCAGCTCGTCCGCAGATCGGACATTTCGTCGACCACGTGGCGTCAACAGCTTCCGGATTGGCAGAGGGCCGATGAAAAACATTTGGGCGATTTCCCAATCACCATCCCCGGCGACGATGCCTTGAGGATATCCCCCTCTCAAAACACCTTTGCCCGTCAAGGGTCTGCAGGTGCACATTCCCACGAGGTATGCCTTCTTTCATTTATTGCAGTCGCGTGTCGACTAATAAGTTCATATGCATATAGCCCATCAATTTTTTGTCGCTTCTCCACCCATCCTCATCCCCGCCGTACCATGTATTTGTGGCTCGTATTATCAAATCTTCCGACCAGCAAGCATCTATTTTCCTCCAGCAGAAGCTCAAGGTCGCGGATCTAGAAGAACGGCACAAAATTATCGATGCTATATGCGCGCGGGGATTCGAGATGATGTCTCATCGGTACCTTTGACCTCCGTCGCCCATTACGATATACGCATCGTTCTAACGGAGTGCCACGCACAGATTCGGGAACTGGGCGGTTCAAAGATGTCTCGAGGCCGCCGCGACTGCCGAGGAACGACGTAAGATTGTAGGTTGCATGAGGTTTGCTTACTCTACACGTCCCGTTTTGTGTATATACTCACTGATTTTCGGCAGAGGCAGAGTCGTCGAACTGGCCACAAACTGTTATGGATGCCACGTTCTCCAAAAGGCCCTCGATTGTGAAGAGGACATTAGGTTGTTGATCGTGTCGGAGCTCCTGCTCGGTGATCCGGCGTTAACGTTGGTGAACAAGCATGCTTCCCATGTTTGGAGCAAGGTATTTTAAATAACCCCGTCGTTACCGCAACTCCGAGCAATGACGACATTCCTAGATTATGGAATTGAGCTGGACTCCCCCTGCGCCACCCATTTTCGCTTAGTGAGTCCTTATATCCGCCTTCAAGGTGTCCGTACGACCTCAGTTTCACCTCCAAGCGTCAACAAGTCTTTGAAGGGCAAATGGGCCTCGCTTGCTTGTCACGAAACCGGGTCCCTCGTCGTGCAGGTAACGTTTACGCTTATCATGATCGCGTAGTTATTATTCAATCGGCATGTGCAGCACGCGTTTGAAAACCTCGAGGAGTCTGCCAAAGATGGCATCATTGACGAATTGCTGAATCAAGGGTCCGTCGTCTTCGGTGAAATCGCTAAAAACCAGTGGGGGTCGTACTGCATTCAACACAGTACGTGTCCGCAGCGCTAACAGCATCCCGAGCGCTGACCACCGCTTGCTAGTTCTCGAACACGGGTCCCTGAAACATCGTCACATGTGTCTCGATCACTTGATCGCTGACTTGCTCGACTATGCGACCAATGAGCAAGGATTCAAGTCGGTCACAAAGGCGTTCAAGGAAACTGGTCCGGAGACACTTGCAAGGATCGTAAAGAGGATGTGTGAGCCAGCAAAAGGGTCAGTATATCCCGTCTCTCCTGAGCATCATGCCGATGGGGTACCTGGAACTAGGGGCCGTCGTGCCATGATTGTGGACCTGGCCTTGTCCGTTACAGGCAGTCAGTTGATCGCCAACGTGTTGCCCCAGGTGCGTCATTTTTACGAGCTCGTGAGCATTCGTTGCATGTCCTCTAGGCCGACAAGGACCAACGTACGATGCTCTACGAGTGTATCCGAGGTCATATTGTGACCCTTCGTGGATGCAAGACCGGATCCAAGGTCATTTGGCTTTTGTAAGTTCACTCTTTCGTGTTTAACATGACCTAACTGGTTCATGCAGTGACAGGATGGTGCGTTGCGCTCACTTTCCGAGCGTCTTTGACTGACAAACTCGCAAGCGCGCCTATTACGGGTACTAGGCCACTCGTGGTCATCGACTCGGGCCCATCAAGCCATCTTGGCTCATGGCATTTTCGCGACTTCATCTGTTGTCTGATCACCCCAGATTGGAAACCACGCAGAGAATATATCCACCACGCTGGGTTTGAACCATCTTCCACATCGATCTTGCAAGCTTCGCCGCAACCGCCATATTCGACCACGCATTTTCATATGAACCGCATTCATTACGAAGATTGAAATACGCAAATAATATCCTACTTCGATTACACGCCGCACAACGACACCGCCGCACCAAACTTGTATTCCGCATTGCACCAACGAACAATCTTTGGCATCGAACTCTGAACATCATTTGTTATTTGATCCATGCTTATTTGCACCGATCCAAAACGTGTGCGCTTCTTCCACCATTTACCGTGCGCCATCAGCTCCACGTTCCTTGTTTCACATGACCCTCCTTGATGCTGGGCTCAAAAAAGCTGATTCCAGTGCGCTTCATGTTTCGTCGATTTCTTCGCTTTCGCTAGAATTTGCAGCCATCCTGTCGACCAGTCATTTGCATCGCGTCAAGTCCAGCTATTACATTGCATGTCCATTGTACATTTATCGTATTACCCACTGTCATTTGTGTATGTTGCAATATATCGCCGCAAAGTGTTGTCATGTTACAAACGTGGTCCGTGATGTCGTCCTAGAATACAGAATGGTGAATGCGTGAACGGGAAAAGGCCTGCAATGTTACATCATTATGCCGCTACCTTGGTCGGCACCACTTCTCTTCTCAATGTCTCGCATTTCGTCTCTTGAGCCTCGGCGCGTTCAATCGTTTTCGTCAACTTTTCCTCGCGTTCTTGCATGCGCTGTTCCATCCCGAGCACCAAGAGACGGATCTGCTCCATTTGAGAGAGGGTCGCCTCAACGGAAGCCTGTGACGCTGTCTCGGATCCTTCAGCCTGCGGCGGCGGTGTCGCAGTCGCCCTCCCCAGCAACGACGCCCCCATCGCCCTCGCCACCGTCCCCACCACCGGCACTGTCCCCAAATCCAACACCTCCTGCCAATTCTCCCCCGCCAACTTGGCCAGCGCCTGTTCCAACAACCGCTCCCGCGTCCGCATCCGCTCGAGCTCCTGCATGCACCGTTCGTTTTCGCGCTGTGTCCCCTGCAAAATGAGGTCTAGATTTTTGGCTTCTTTTTCGAGGGTTTGGAGGGTTTGGAGGGGGGGTCTGGATGCGAGGGTGGATTGGAGGGTGAGGATGGTGGCGTGGAGCTGTGTGCGCGTGTCAGTGTGAGCGGTCCCTCGGCGAACTCGAACGCGGACAACACAGACCTTGTCGTTCTCGCGCTCTTTTTCGAGGAGCTGTTTCTGGAGGTCTTCGAGGGTGGGTGGGACGAGGGTGGGGGTGTCGGAGACGCGGGGCTCGTGGAGGGGGGGCAGGTCGGTGGGGGGGGAGGTGGGGGTGGTGAGGGAGAGGGATGTGCGGGGGTAGGTGCGGACGCTTTGGGCGCGGCGCATTGGTCGTGTGTGGGGACGAGGGTTGGGTTTGTGGCAGTGGCGTGCGGTTGGGTCTTGTCGCACTCGGGTGGGTCCACGACACTGGTGGCCGGGGGCAGCGTCTAGATCTGAATCCGCTTGACAGTTTCCAGTGGATGGCTTATCAGATGCATTGATGATATCATTTACAACGTTAAATTGGATCCAGTTGGGGATATACTCGACCTCGAAAAGGTCACACACGTCGCGAATAAATCAGCAGAACCAGAAGACGAGGCCGTAGGGCGATAGAGATCCTCCAGGGCTCATACGCACGTGATCGCCGTGTACCCCGAGGCCTCTGTGTTATATAATCCAGGGACCCCGAAAGTGTACGTAACTTCCCACTTCCATCGGCCAAGACCACAACAATTCTTTTTTCCACCCGCGAGGGCGATCCAGAGACGAGAACGACCAGCGACGACGACGATATCCTCGACGGTTCTTCCAGATGAGCGACAATTATATACTGTACCCTGCTTCCAAGTTAGGAGAGTACACCGTCATTGGTGACATCGCCGAAGGCACCTTTGGCAAAGTCAAGAGTACGTTGCAGAGTCGATGTCGATCGTCCTTTTCTACCCAGCCAACGGTTTTTTTACTCCCGATTTTTCTAGTGGCAACGCATACCATCACTGGACAACGCGTCGCCATGAAGTACATCTCCAAGGCCGTCATCCACATGACCAAAACCAAGACCCGAGTTCAGCGCGAAGTCGAGTACATGCGCACCCTTCGACATCCCCACATCGTCAAGCTGTGCGTGTCCATCCCCTCTCCTTTTTCTGCGCGCCACTCTTGACGACGCGTAGATATGAGGTTATATCTACCCCCACAGATATCATCATCGTGCTGGAATTCGCCGGGGGCGAGCTCTTCAACTACATCGTCAACAACGGCCGCATGCCCGAACAACGTGCCCGGAAATTCTTCCAGCAACTTATCTCTGGCATCGAGTACAGCCACAAACTCAAGATCGTCCATCGCGATTTGAAACCCGAAAATGTTCTCCTCGACGACGACCTCAACGTCAAGATTGCGGATTTCGGGCTTTCCAACGAGATCAAGGACGGCGATTTTCTAAAGACGAGCTGTGGGAGTCCGAATTATGCCGCGCCAGAGGTCATCCGGGGGGGTCTTTACACGGGTCCCGAGATCGATGTATGGAGCTGTGGGGTGATCTTGTATGTCATGCTTTGTGGGCGACTTCCGTTTGAGGACGACGATGTCCAGACGCTCTTTACGAAAATCAGCCGTGCGTCGCCGCTTTCTTCCTTTGCCGTCCGATTGCTAAGATAGGGGCTCAGAGGGGACCTACCATATGCCGAGCGATGTCAGCGCGAACGCACGGGGCCTGATCAATGCGATGTTGGCGGTCGACCCAGTCAAGCGGATAACGGTCCCCGAGATCACGCAGCATCCGTTCTACACGACGGATCTTCAGCGTTACCTCATGCCTCTTCCACCGCCTCCCGGTCCTGTTCTCGGCACGCTCTCGTCGTTGGTGACGCCTGCCAAGGCGCTGGATTTCGAGATCATCGAGGGGCTGGGGCGGATCGAGGAAGATGTCATCGACGAGCTCGCGGCGAGGATGGACGGCGTGGACAAGGAGGATATTTGGGAGTGTCTGCGGAGGGACGACGGCGTTCAGGGTAACGCCGTCAAGGTCGCTTACCTGCTTCTGCGCGACAAACGGAGGGCTGGACGGGACCGTGAGCAGTGCCATCGTCGTGCGGGTGTGCCAACTGACGAAGTCTAGTGGCAGAATTCGAGGAACAAGAGCGCGATGCCAAGCTTGCCGCCATGGACGTGCGTTCCACCCCTCTTCCAAGCTGTCTTTTTTTCTTGCTCACTCGGATCACAGCCTAGGAATACCACGTCGCCGGGCGCGTTATCGCCCGCCAGCGATCTCGAGGACAACCCGTTCGAAGTGGAATTCAACGGCGACTATGACGACGACGATATAGACGACGGACTCGACTTTTCGACCCCCTCCATCGACGGCGAGATCAACAACTTTGCCGTGCTCAACTCGTCCCTCCCGCTCGCGGACCAACTCTCTGAACAACACCACCTCACCTCGTACGCCAACGCCAAACGTGCATGGCCGGCCGTCAAGGAAAAGAAGCAGCACCGGACCAAGTGGCACTTTGGGATCCGGAGTCGGTCGCCGCCGATGGAGGTGATGTTGGAGATATACCGTACGCTCAAGATGCTGGGGATGGAGTGGAAGGAGAAGCGGCATCTTGGCGGGCTGGGGGGGATACGACCGCAACGGCAGCGATCGAACACGAACGGCGCGCGGATCGAGCGGGCGAGGGAGCTGGACGGGTGCGACACGGTCGATTTGCGGGCGGCTGCGAGCGTGTATTTCATAGAGACCCGGGCGAGGGTTCAAGATGTGGTGGTGCGTGCGTGTGGAACGACGGGGCGGGTGACGATGCTGACGCGCGCGCGTGGGATAGGTACTGATGAATCTACAGCTCTACATGGTCGACTCGATAAACTATTTGGTCGACTTTCACCACAAGAAGACGTACAAGGCGTCGACGGAACCGGGCGCGGGGAAATTCGAGATGGCGAACCCGGACACGTTGCTTCCCGAGACGAGCTCCGACGGACGATCGATCAAGGACGGTCACGCGCTCAAGGAGGACGAGGTCGTCTCCCCGTTCGTCTTTATGGATATCGCCTGCCGACTCATTCTCGAACTCGCTGGCGGGGGAGAGTGACGTGCCTAGTGGTCACGGCCCATATTCCCTCGCGGTTCGTATCACATAGATTTCTTTCTCTGCTTTCCGTCCTCCATGTTATTGTTGTCTGCGTGCGCACTGTGTTTTTGTTTGATGTCCGAGGGTGTCGATTCCCCCGACCTCTCCTTGTCTGATTCTTTCTTCCTTTTTTACCCCCACGATACCACTTGTAGTTGTATGGCGATGTGGCTTGGTTTAAGTATGTACTTGCATTCAATGGCATGATGCCCTAGAAAACCATCGTGGAAATGGGACTTTTTGATTGTGATGCAACACGAGTTGTGTGAAGCTAAAAGACTGGGCTTGGCCTGACCATGGACTACAGATATTCACATAAAGAAGGATCATTGTCAACTCGGTAAACGTGATGGGAGGATACATGGGACCTTTCTGTTCTAGCCACTATACCGGTCTAGTGAAGCGCAGATAAACGTCTGCATGTGCTTCGTCGATTACGGCTTCTGGAATATCTCCAAGTGTTTTACGGACGACGCGAGTGCATCGCGGATAGCGTTCTCCCGACAAGTGGCGTAGAAGAGTGTGTCACGGTGCAGCGACGTGTCTCGACAGCGTCTGTAAGCGCTTTTCGCCACTCCCACTCTCGTCAAGGGCGTCGACAACGACGCGTCGCATGCAGGTCCTCGCAAGAATCTACTTGTTCCGGTGGCGACGGTTCTCTATCACGACGCGCCAGAGGGCGGTCTTGTACTGACGATCGCGGTCGGCGAGATGGTGCTGAAAACATGCCCAGCGCCGTCCGTACTGGGAGCGCAAAACGACGAATCCAACCTCAATCGACCAATCGTCGTGTGAGCCAAGGCGACCCAGCGATGCCAAGGCACACTCGTGGGGCACCCTCGGCGGGATCGTTCAGTATGTCACCGAGCTCTCGGATGATGATCGCATGCGTCCCTGCCAAGCGCCGTTTCTCCTGCGCATCTTGGGTGCCGGGTGCGTACAACACCGTCGTTCAAGTCGATCGTTTTCTCTGCGTTTCAGGTCACAGGCCCACGCGGTCGCACCTACCGATGGACTCGACGACGTTCATCACACGAACGACAGTTATTCCCGCGTCAAGCGTAACGCTCCTTCAAAAATGCAGTCTTTAGTTCTTGTAGCTTGTGCTCAGAGTCCATGACATTTGAGTCGACGTCCGAATCCAGTCATGACAATCAGCGATGGACATGATAGAGTATAGGATAACTGACAGGAACTCCTTTGCTTAGTGTATTCAGTGACAAAGTGGCCACACTCCGTCACCTGCTGGATGAGACGTGCGATGGTCCTGATGTTCGTCTTGGTTATTTTCAAGTGTTCAGCATTATAGACATCACTTGTTGTGCCTGCTAACTTGTCGTCGCGGCTTTTCTGCTTCACGCATACCTGTGAGTGACCACTGACAGTCAGCGATACCCCAACGTCGAGCGGGGAAACCAACCTGGTTCACCCCAGATATGACTGACCACGGCAGTGACGCATATGGGTGGACCTGAGCTAGCACAGAGATAAAGATGGAACGAGCACGATAAACGTAAAGTACCTCAGAAATACCAGTCACGGTCTGGTTGGATAGCCCCATCCTATCCAATAGAACGCTCCACGTATTTTCCAACGTCTGAACTTTGGTACCGACGTTCGCAAAAAGTATCGACCACCGAAGTTGCGTGGTCGACAGCAGCTTGTCTACGGTAGCATCCTGGCATAACGGAGTAGCCAAGGTAAACTTGACCGTCCGAGTCATTCCGGGGCGACCGGACCTGTCAGCATCAGATTTTCTTCAAAAACGGATATCGCAGAGATTGTATCAGCCGAGCACCCCACATACAACCAAATATCGTACCTCCATCCTTCGGTTCCTCCAATATGCCATGGATGGTATCGATTGGACTCGCGACCTCTTCATCTTTCTCGTCTTATGCTTCTAGTAAACCTTGACGACGAAGCCTGAACCGTCCTCCGCGTCACTGATGAGGGTAAGTTCCTTGGTGGAAAGGAGGGAACATGAGTCGGACCATGAAGTGAGACCCTTGTCCTACTTGGCAGCATTTGTCGCCAGAGCGCACAAAAAACGGGATGTAGCAGTGTCCCGCAAGCCCAAGAACGCTACACGCGTGACTGCAACGCTTAATTTCTATAAAAATGTGTTTGCACGCAGAAGATAGTGGATCCACCTGTGATAGTTTTCGTCCTGTTGCTCCACAGGGATTATACAGGTGCACGTACACGGCTGGATTTGGAATTTTCGCATGGTATTGAGTATATTCGTACTGTTAACGGTATAGGCTGACTGGGAGATAGATAGCGGCGGGAGGTATGAGAAACTAAAACGTTTGCAGTGGGCACATACAGCAGTTCGGGCCATGCCAGCCTTTTCAAGTAATTCCGTCCCCGCAGTCATTGTGCCCCTCCGAGTCACGTCTAGACCGTGACTCTCTGGGAAGCAAATGATGTCCGTTTCGAGTTGGCCAAGACTCAGACGGGTCAGGGCAGAAAGGGGTTCAGGTTAAACTCCAGCAGGTTGGGGTTAACACTACTCGACACGGCTGAAATTCTAGACTTCCTGCGCTGAAACGCGTTGGCAATTATGCCTCACATTTCCACGTCAGCATTCTTGGTCACTCTGACTCATATATTCAAGAACAAATTTAGCGGAACAACGTTAATAATGAATACCGAGCTCATGTAACTGGAGCAGTATGTACCATTTAGTTCATCCTCGCCTGCAATTTACTTTCTCGTCCACAGTCGAGTGTTAGCCTAGAGTTGAGTGCAACCGGGGCTCCATACCAAGTGTTGATGGTCCTGTCGTCCATCTTCAAAACTCTCCTTGCGTAGAGGTATATAATAGGTATGACTATAGGTCCAGGTTTCCAACGTCTTGGTTTCGTCACTGTGGTGGACACCATGCGACTGTCTTACTTTGCTATCCCGTTTGCTGCCGCTCTCGTCAGGGCCAACCATTATAGGGACGTCCCATACAAGGTCAAGGAGAGTGTCCAACGCCTTCCTCACGGCTGGGTCAGACAGGCCTCCGCCCCTTCAGATTATCTTTTAGAGCTCAAGATTGCTCTTCCCCAGCCGCATTTCCCCATCCTCGAAAAGCATCTCTGGGAGGTCAGCGATCCGGATCATAAGCGCTACGGCGCCTACTTGTCCAAGGAGGAGATCGACGCACTAATGGCACCCCACCCAGAGGCAGTCAATGTTGTCGGTGCATGGTTATCTTCGTATGGTATCAAGGAAGAAGACCTCCGCCGATCATCTGCCAAGGATTGGGTAACTATACGTGTCCCCGTCGCTCTCGCGGAAGAAATGCTTAACACGGTATGAATCACTCTTTTTCCCCCTCATGCAATAAATCAAATGAATGCAGAGATACCACGTCTATACCCACCTGAACAGCGGCGAGAGCATCATCAGAACAACTAACTACAGTCTGCCAGAGAACTTACACAAACACGTTGAGCTGATTCAACCAACAACCATGTTCAGTCGCTTCAAACCACTCAAGAGCACTCTACATTGGTCCACTAAGCGGGAATCTGCCAGTGACCCTGGACCCTCCAACAGCACAATTACCGGGCCAGCCGGAAACCAAATTGACGCTAGATGCAACTACGTGGTATGATACTCCAATATGGAATCATGACTTACTAACGCATCTCTTGGATAGATCACTCCCACGTGTCTCAGACAACTGTACAATGCCGTGGGATACAACACCTCGGCTACCAACGGTAACAAAATCGCTGTTACCGCCTACCTTGGGCAGTATGCCAACAACATGGATCTCCAGCTATTTTACCAGCTGCTGAATCCTGCGGCATATGGCTCCAATTTCACTTTCGTGTCGGTAAACGGTAAGATTTGGTTATTTGCGGACAAGTAGTCGGTTTGTTGACCACGTGCGTAGGCGGTTTGAACAACCAGACTCGAGAAGCTGCCGGGTGGGAAGCGAGCTTGGATACTCAGTATGCCTTTGGACTGACATACCCAACGCCCGCAATCTTCTATTCAACCGGTGGCTCACCTCCTTTCATCCCTGACGCACGCACTCCGACGAACAATAACGAGCCCTTCGCCGACGTCTGTTCTACTCCTTGCTCATCTTCGCCATCTTCCTGAGGTCCATTACAGTGGTTGGACTATATGCTATCTCAAGATGACCTCCCCCAAACAATCTCTAACAGTTATGGCGAGGATGAACAGACAGGTACATTACTGCATTGATTTGTTGGCACACACTGACGACGGGTAGTTCCGTACAGCTACGCTACACGTGTGTGTAACGGGTTTGCAGCACTTGGCGCCCGCGGCATTTCTATCCTGTTCTCGTCAGGTGATCATGGTGTCGGTGATGGGGACGCAAACCCGGCGACGCATCGGTGCTTTAGCAATGATGGCACCAACCGGACTGTGTTCCTCTCCCATTTCCCTGCTTCTTGTCCATAGTGAGTGTACGCTAACAGCTGTGTTGCGCCCTGTGTCTCTCTGATCGGCTTTGAACGCGCACAGTGTGACTGCCGTTGGCGGCACAATTCACATCCCTGAAACTGCTATTGACTTTTCTGGTGGAGGTTTCAGTAATTATGTGGATTCATCTTCACACTAGACTTTTACTGTTACACTGACTACTTTCCGCCTTCAGTTCTCCAGGCCTACTTACCAGAATGCGTTCGTGAACACATATTTGACAAAACTCGCTCCTAAAACCTATGATGGACTGTACAACCCGTAAGTAATTCGTGTCCCTTGCTAATACTAGATCTTACAAACGCCGTGTTTGTTAGCAATGGTCGCGTAAGTACTTGTCCGTCCAGAGCGATGAAATTCAACGTATTTACCCCTGTCCTTTGCACAGGCCTACCCCGATGTCGCTGCGCGAGCCGACAACTTTCTGATTATTCACCAAAACGAGAGAGCTGTGGACTGGGGCACATCCGCTGCCGCCGTCGCCTTTTCCGCGTTTGTCTCTATGCTCAATGATGCACGGATCGATGCTGGAAAACCTCCCCTGGGGCTTTTGAACCAATGGTTGTACACGAGGGGACGCGCTGGCTTGAACGATATCACGATGGGGAATAACCCTGGATGTGGCACGAAGGGCTTCAATGCCACGATTGGATGGGATCCTGGTACGTTTCTATGCGTCACATCGTGTTTCATCGTGTTTGTAAACGGTGTGGACACGTTGGTATAGTGACGGGTCTAGGCACGCCCAACTTCCAGAAATTGCTGGTGCTGGCGGTTGGGAACCACTATTAGCGCTTGTTTCTGGCTGTCTTTGTCGATGTGCGAAACTCCTTGGGTAGTTTGAACAGAAAAGAACGAAATTTTGGCCCAAGGTGGAGTAATTGCGAGAAGTTACCAGTGCGGCAATTGAAGAAGTCGATGATTGAGTTCACTGTCGTGTACCAACGATCATTGTGCTGCAGCTGCGAGAACGATAGCATTGAAGCCAAAGAAAACTGATAACAAAACCGTCGGGTTTACCAACTAGGCTGGAACTATTTGACCAACACCTTTGTCAGGCACTGCACCCCATGCCATGAGCTGTCCTGTCCGCGATTTCATGGTAAGTCTAAGGCAGAAGCCACCCCAATGAGATATCTGGGTGGTATGTCACGATTTGTCAGCAACAAAGTCGGCGGTTCTCCAATGAACGGATAATTAAGTAGTTTCCTCACTTCTAAATTTTGGATCGATAAGGACACGCATGCATATTAAACCAGTCTCGTAGCAGCACTAGCAATCTTAATCATTAATATTGATTCATCGTGCTTTCGAACCCGACGAAAGCCAGGAACCAAGATCCTGACCATGGACTACAAAAGAGAACAGTTCCAACGAGATATTCACATAAAGAAGGATCATTGTCAACTCGATAAACGTGATGAGAAGATACATGGGACCTTTCTGTTCTAGCCAGGATACCGGCCTAGTGAAGCGCAGATAAAAGTCCGCATGTGCTTCGTCGATCACGGCTTCTAGTATATTTCCCAAGTGTTTTACGGACGACGCGGGTGCATCGTGGATAGCGCTCTCCAGGAAAGTGGCGTAGAAGTGTGTGTGCAGCGACGTGTCTTGACAGCGTCTGTAAGCACTTTTTGCCACTCCCACTCTCGTCAAGGGCATCGATGATGATGATGAGTCGCATGGAGGTCCTTGCAAGGATCTACTTGTTCTGGTGGCGACGGCTCTCCATCACGACCCGCCAGAGGGGCAGTCTTGTACTAACGATCGTGGTCGGCAAGATGGCACTGAAAACATGCCCAGGGTGCCGCCTAGCGACGTCCGTACTGGCAAAGCAACACGACGAACCCAACTTCAGTCGACCAACCGCCGTGTGAGCCAAGGCACACTCGTGGGGCATCCTCGGCGGGATCGTTCAGTATGTCACAGAGCTCTTGAATGATGATCGCGTGCGTCCTTGCCAAGCACCCTCTCTCCTACGCATCTCGGGCGGCGGTTGCATACAACACGTCGTTCAGGTCGGTCGTTTTCTCTACGTTTCAGGTCATAGCCCCACGCGGTCGCACCTACCAATGGACTCAACGACGTTCATCACACGAACGACAGCTATTCCCGTGTCAAGCGTAACCCTCCTCCAAAACGCTTTCTTCAAGTCTTGTAACTTGTTCTCGGAGTCCATGATCCTTCAGTTGATGTTAGAGCGGTGTATTTCATCGTCCAAATTCCTAGTCATAACAATCAGCGATGAACATGATGGAGCATGTGATGACTGACAGAAACTCTTCTGCTTAGTGTATTCGGCAACGAGGTGGCCACACTCCGTCACCTGCTAGAATGAGAAGTGCGATGTTCGTCTTGGTCATTTCAAATGTTCGGCATCATCGACGAACGTATAGACATCGTTCATTGTGCCTGCTAACTGAATGATCTTGTCGTCGCGGTCTTTCTGTTCCACGAGTCAGCGATACCCCAATATCGAGTGGGGAAACAAACCTGGTTCACCCCTGATATGACTGACCACGCCAGTGATGCATACGGGCGGACCTGAGCTAGCACCAAAATAAAGATAGAACGAGCACAATAAACGCAAAGTACCAGTCACGATCTGGCTGAACAGGGCCATCCTGTCCACTCCGCATATTTTCTGATGTCTGAACTTTGGTATCGACACTCACAAATATTGCAGAGATTGTATCAGCCGAGTACCCCTTATACAACCAAATATCGTACCACCATCCTTCGGTTTCTCCAATATGCCACCGAAGGTATCGATCGGACTTACAACCTCTTCGTCTTGTGCTCCTGGTAAACCTTGACGGTCCTCTGCGTCACAGACGAGGATAAGCCCCTTGGTGGAAAGGGTGAAACATGAGTCAGGACATGACCTGAGACCCTTGTCCTACTTGGCAGCATTGGTCGCCCGAGCGCACAAAAAACTGAATGCAACAGTGTCCCGCAAGCCCCAAAATGCGACGCTCGAATGTTCGTACGCAGGAGATAGTCGAACCCTACGGATCCACCTGTGATAGTCATTGGCGTTCTCGTCCTACAATCGCGTTCAGATCTCCAGATTGCTCCATAGGGATTATAGTATCATTATACAGGTGCACGTACACGGTCGGATTTGGAAATTTTGTGTTGTATTTGAGTATTATATTCGTACTGTTAAAGGTCGGTATGGGTGGGTATGAGAAACGACAAGCGGGAGGTATAAAAAACTAAAACGTTTGCAATGCAGTGGGCAACTTGAACATGCAGCAGTCCGGGCCATGCCGGACCGGCGGCAGCCTTTTCAAGGTTGCACTGCCACTGCCAGAAGTCTGGAACCGTCGCCCCGCCGTCATCGTGCTCCTCCGAGTCAAGTCTGGACTCTCTGACATCTCCCAAGCCTTTCAAACAATGGTCCGTTTCAAGTTGGCCAAGACTCAGACGAGTCAGGGCAGAAAGGGGTTCAGGTTAAATTTCAGGTTAACACTACTCGATGCACTGAAATTCTTGACTAGGACTCCTGCGCTGAAACGCGTTGGCAATTATGTCTCATAATCATACACATTTCCACCTTTCATACACGTCAGTGTTTTTGGTTACTCTGACTCATATATTCAAGAATAAACCCAACGGAACAGCGTCAATGGCCAAGAGCATAAACACTGAGCCCATGTAGCTGGAGCAGTATGTGCCATTTGGTTCATCCTCGCCTGGGACTTACTTTTTTGTCTACGGTCAAGTGTTGGCCTGGAGTTGAGCGCAACCGGGGTTCCATACCAGGTGTTGTTGGCCCTGTCGTGCATCTTCAAAGCTCTCCCTGCGTAGAGGTATATAATAGGCATGGCTATAGGTCCAGGTTCCAAACGTCTTGGTTTCGTCGCTGTGGTGAATATTATGCGACCATCTTGCTTTGCTATCCCATTTGCTGCCGCTCTCGTCAGAGCCAACCATTATGGGGACGTCCCATACAAGGTCAAGGAGAGTGTCCAACGCCCTCCTCACGGCTGGGTCAGACAGGCCTCCGCCCCTTCGGATTATCTTCTAGAGCTCAAAATTGCTCTTCCCCAACCACATTTCCCCATCCTCGAAAAGCACCTCTGGGAGGTCAGCGATCCGAATCATGAGCGCTATGGCGCCTACTTGTCGAAGGAGGAGATCGACGCACTAATGGCACCCCACCCAGAGGCAATCAATGTTGTCGGTGCATGGTTATCTTCGTACGGTATCAAGGAAGAAGGCCTCCGCCGATCATCTGCCAAGGATTGGGTAACTATACGTGTCCCCGTCGCTCTCGCGGAAGAAATGCTTAACACGGTATGAGTCACTCTTTTTCCCCCTCATGCAATAAATCAAATGGATGCAGAAATACCACGTCTATACCCACCTGAACAGTGGCGAGAGCATCATCAGAACAACTAACTACAGTCTGCCAGAGAACTTACACAAACACATTGAGCTAATTCAACCAACAACAATGTTCAATCGATTCAAACCACTCAAGAGCACCTTCCACTGGTCCACTAAGCGGGCATCTGCCAGTGGCCCTGGATCCTCCAACGACACAATTACCGGGCCGGCCGGAAACCAAATTGATGCTAGATGCAACTACGAGGTACGATGCTTCAATATGAAATCAGGACTTACTAACGCATCTCGTGAATAGATCACTCCCACGTGTCTCAGACAACTGTACAATGCCGTGGGATACAACACCTCGGCTACCAACGGTAACAAAATCGCTGTTACCGCCTACCTTGAGCAGTATGCAAACAACATGGATCTCCAGCTATTTTACCAGATGCTGAATCCTGCAGCGTATGGCTCCAATTTCACTTTCGTTTCGGTAAACGGTAAGACTGCGTTATTCATGAGAAAGAGATCGGTTTGTTGACGACATGCGTAGGCGGTTTGAACAATCAGACTCGAGAAGCTGCCGGGGTGGAAGCGAACTTGAATACTCAGTATGCCTTTGGACTGACATACCCAACGCCCGCAATCTTCTACTCAACCGGTGGCTCACCACCTTTCATCCCTGACGCACGCACTCCGACAAATCGTAACGAGCCCTTCGCTGACGTCCGTTCCACTCCTTGCTCATCTTCGCCATCTTCCTGAGGTCCATTACAGTGGTTGGATTATATGCTATCGCAATATGATCTCCCTCAGACAATCTCTAACAGTTATGGCGAGGATGAACAGACAGGTACATTACTACATTGATTGGTTGACATACACTGACGATGGATAGTCCCGCACAGCTACGCTACACGTGTGTGTAACGGGTTTGGGGCACTTGGCGCCCGCGGCATTTCTATCCTGTTCTCGTCTGGTGATCATGGAGTTGGAGATGAGGACGCAAACCCAGCGACGCATCGGTGCTTTAGCAATGATGGCACCAACCGGACTGTGTTTCTCCCTCATTTCCCTGCTTCTTGTCCATAGTGAGTGTGTGCTAACAATTATGTTGCGCTTTGTGTGCCTCTCATCGACTTTTGACGCGCACAGCGTGACCGCCGTTGGCGGCACAACTCACATCCCTGAAACTGCTATTGACTTTTCTGGTGGAGGCTTCAGTAATTATGTGGGTTCACCTTCACAGTAGACTTTTACTGTTACACTGACTACTTTCCGCCTTCAGTTCTCCACGCCTATTTACCAGGATGCATTCGTGAACAAATATTTGAAGAAACTCGCTCCTAAAACCTATGATGGACTGTACAACCCGTAAGTAATTCGTGTCCCTTCCCAAGACCAAATCTTACAAACATCGTGTTTGTTAGCAATGGTCGCGTAAGTACTTGTCCGTCCAGAGCGATGAAATCCAACGCATCCACCTCTGTCGTCTGCACAGGCCTACCCCGACGTCGCTGCACGAGCTGACTACTTTCTGATTATTCACCAAAACGAGGAAGGCGTGGCCTGGGGCACATCCGCTGCCGTTGTCGCCTTTTCCGCGTTTGTCTCTATGCTCAATGATGCACGGATCGATGCTGGAAAACCTTCCCTGGGGTTTTTGAACCAATGGTTGTATACGAGGGGATACGCTGGCCTGAACGACATCACAGTGGGGAATAACCCAGGATGTGGCACGGAGGGCTTCAATGCCACGATTGGGTGGGATCCCGGTACGTTTCTTGCATCACATCATGTTTATAAACAGTGTGGACACTTTGGTATAGTGACGGGTCTAGGTACGCCCGACTTCCAGAAATTGCTGGCGCTGGCGGTTGGGAACCACTATTAGCGGTTGTTTCTAGCTATCTTTGTCGATGTGTGAAACTCCTTGAATGGAAATGAACGAAATTTTGGCCCGAGGTGGAGCAATTGTGAGACGTTACCAGTGCGGCAATTGAAGAAGTCGACGGTTGAGTTCACTGTCATGTACCAACGATCATTGTGCTGCAACTGCAAGAACGCCAGCATTGAAGCCAAAGAAAACTGGTACCAAAACCGTCGGGTTTACCGACTTGACCTACACCTTTGTCAGGCACCGCACCATGCCATGAGCTGTCTTGTCCGCGATTTCATGATAAGTCTGAAGCAGAATTCAGCCGCCCGACGAAAGCCAGGAACCGAGATTTCGCATCACACTCACACTGTCTCTTCTCACAAACCTGAAGGGCGTCCCTAAATACA
>JBBPTX010000206.1:0-47368 GCA_038094595.1 Pulveroboletus aff. annulatus
GAAGCTGTCCATGGGAAAAGCGGAAGTAATACCATAGTCTTGGGAAAAGAGACCATGCACAGGGCGGACAAGAAGATCAGAAAAGGGAACCCGTGCTATAGTGTTACAACGAGGTGCGAGAGTTAAAGAGATGATGAGGAAAAGAGAAGAAAACCGTAACACGGAGAGACAGGAACGGGCGGCGGGGGGAACACGACCCTCGATTTCCTGGAGTTTATGGAGAACGAGGTCATCGGAGGCGGAGGCGGAGGATATGACTGAGGAAAGGGCGGAGTCGATGATTCGGACGAAGAGGGAGTCGGGAAGGAGCGTAACCCCGGTGTTGTCGTCGTCAACGTGTGGGAGGAGATCTGGGCGGTGGGAGAGGGCGTCTGGACCAGCGAGATGGGATCCGGGGACATGGGTGATGCGATAGTCGAAGTCCGCCAGGTCTAGCATCCAGCAGGCTTGTCGCCGGTTTAGGTCCTGAGGGCGGCGAAAGTATGTGAGGTTTTTGTGGTCGGTGAAGACTGTGACGGGGAACGGGGAACCGTGGAGGTAGTGTCGCCACGCTTTGAACCCGCGGAGGACGGCCAGGAGTTCCCGATCGTGAATGTCGTAATTTTGTTCGGTGGGGGCGAATGTCTGGGAGAGGTACGAGCAGGGGTGCCAGTCGCCGTTGGAGTCGGTTTGGAGGAGGATCCCCCCTGAGGCGTATTTGGAGGCGTCAGTAGCGATGGCGAAGGGGCGGGTGATGTCGGGCATGAAGAGGACAGGTCGTCGTGTAAAGAGGGTTTTTAATTGTTCAAAGGCGGTCTGGCGAGCGGGTGACCAGTCCCACGGTTGGGTTTTCTTTGTGAGGTCGATGAGGGGTTGAGCGATATCGGAGTATCCCGGGATAAATCTACGATAGAAGTTGGCAAATCCTAAAAAGGAGCGGACGTCTTTGACTTTCTTCGGGGTGGGCCATTTTGCGATTCCGTCAAGTTTGACGGGGTCCATGGCGAGTTGTCCTTCCTTGACGATCATTCCAAGGTATTCGACTTCGGGAACGGCAAAGTTGCATTTCTCCAATTTGAGATGTAGATCAAGCTCGGTCATTCGTTGGAGAACGCGGCGAGTTCATTCGGTGTGGGTGTCGTCATCAGGTGAGAAGATCAGGAGATCGTACATATAGATAACGAGCCATCCTTCAGCGATCATGTCGCGGAAGGAGTCATTCATAAATCGTTGAAACGTGGCGGGGGAATTGGTCATTCCGAAGAACATGACCAGGGGTTCGAAGAGTCCCTTGTGCGTAAGGAACGCTCCCTTCCATTGATGTCCGTCCTTGATTCGGACATTGTTGTATCCCCACCGGACGTCGAACTTTGTGAATACGCGGGCGCCTTTGAGTTTGTCAAGAAGATCTGTGATGAGGGGTAGGGGATAGGCATCACGAATGGTATGTTCGTTGAGATATCGGTAGTCTTGGCAAGGGCGGAGCTTCCCATCCTTTTTTTTGACAAAGAAGAACGGAGAGGCCTGGGGGGAAGTGGAAGGACGGATTTTTCCTGCGGCGAGGTTTTCATCGAGAAAGTCTTCGGTGGCTTTCTTTTCATCCGGGGTAAGGGGGTAGAGTTTCCCTATTTTCGGGACGAAGGAATCGTTGACGTTGATTTCATGGTCGTATGGGCGAGAGGGAGGAAGAGAGTCCGCCGTCTCTTTCGAAAAGACCGAGGCGAAGTCTTTGTAAGCGTCGGGGAGGGTTACTTTGGGTTTCGCTTTTTCAGCGGCCGCAGCGAGCTCAGTGGCTGTGGTTATTTTTGCGACTAGCTTCGGGTGTGTTTGATGATATCTAGACCCGGAGCGTGTGATTCATTGGCAAGCGTAGTGATGGAGAGCCGATTTTACGTAGTGTTCGCCGTCTGGGAGATCTAAGAAGATTGAGAGGGCGTGGTTCGGGATGGTTTCTACTAGGGTGTGTTGCAGGGGTGGTGAAGGGACGGTTTTTGGAAGGTGTTCATTGTGTCGTTTGGTATCCCGGGCGAAGGAGTGGTAGAGTGCAGCAGATTCATCGGTCGTTTCTGGGATAGAAATCGTCCCGGCCATCCAATTGATGACGGGGTTGGTGGCGCGGAGCCAGGGTGATCCGAGTATTACGTTTTCGTTTCCACAATGCATAACGTGGAATGTTACTTGTTGGGCGACGCCTTCGATATTGAGAAAGAGGGAAGAGGTGAATCTTATTGCTCCTTTGGCGTTGATTGTCTGGTCTACGTTTTGTACTGAGATGGGTTTCGAGAGTTTGTTCAAGGGTAATCGATGTTTGCGGGCGAAGCCCCAGTCGAGGCAATTGATATCTGCCCCACTGTCAACGAGGGCATGGGTGTCGACGGTTTTCATCATGTGCGAGGGGTTTATGAGCTGTAAGGGAATGCGCATAGATTTTTTTGACTGGGATAAAAGTACAGGAGCACACGTAAACGAGGAAGGGGCTGATGTCGAAGCAGTCTTCCTTTCTAAAAATCCGCGACGACTCGTGCTACCATTTCTTCGTCGTCGTCCTCTTCGATTTTGGCAAGCGAAGGGACATTTTCGTTTTCTTCTTCTTCCACCTTTTGGACCGCTTTCTTCAGCCTAGGGGTATTTGGAAATCCGGGACATTTGGACGACATATGCCCTTTTTGTCTGCAACGGAAGCATCGTCCTTCTTTGATGCATTTCTTTCGCTCTTCCGGGGTGAGCTTAGTAAGTCGGACGACGTCTACGTCCATAGCATTGGGGTCTTTGGCGGGGGTAGGGGTGGAGTATTGGTGGTACGTGGTGCGGGTGGGGGTCCTGTGGCGAGCAGCAATTTCTTTCGCCCGGTCCATGTGAGTTTGGAAGGTCACGGCCTTTTTAAGCTATGAGTCGATGGTGGTAGGGATGGTCTCCATTGCGAGGATGCGGCGCATGAGGGGTTCGGGGATGGCGGCTGAGTAATAGCCGATTAAGACGTTGTGGTCAGTGATGCCGGCGATGGCGTAGTGGTTTTGAAACTGAGCGTTGTACTCAGTAAGCGAGGGGGAGTATCTGCCACCTTTGGTGACAGTCATGCGAGTGGTGGTCAGCCAGGCGATGGCATTACCCGTGGTGTCGTAGTGTTTGAACGCTTTAAGGAATTCATCACGGAAATTGTCCCAAGAACCCATAGAGATGGATCCATCGTTGGCGATCTTTGAGGCGCGGAAAGTGTTGGCCCACGTGAGTGCGGGTCCTTTGGTCATGTATGATAACGTGAAGGCTATCTGTTTCGGGGCGGTGTTGTAGACGTCTGAGTTGACGTTCAAGTAGAAGACGACGGAGTCGAGCCATTGTTTGGCCGTTTTGTAGTCGCCATCGTACTTCTCGGGGGTGCCGATACGGAGTTCAACGGGTTTGTTAGACATGGGTGGGATCGGGGGAAAGATGTGGCCGGTTTGGCGACGAGGGGTGGGAGACGGTGGTGTAGGGGGACGAGGGATTTGCAACGAGGCAGATAACTGGTGAGAGAGATCGCGGGTAGCGTTCTCTTCGTCAGAGTCAAGGAGGGGTTCGTCGGGGTTTTCTTCCCAGAAGTCCGGGTTGGGTTCGTCTGGAGTGTCCGAGGAATCTGAGTGGTGGGTACGAGGGGGTTCTCGAGGGTTCCAACGGGGATCTGTGGTTCGGGAGTGGCGAGAGGACGAAATGGTGGGCGTACGTGATAGTGCGCGACGAGTGTCAACCTAGTTCTTTTGTTACGCGTGGCCTTGGGTGAGGTCGCGCGTAGACCTACAAATGCCTAGGGACGGGGGAACGAGGGCGTGGAGCACTACGGTTGAGAATATCCGTAGAAATAGGGTCGACCGTGGGGATGTCGATCTATGTCTACGAAGCGTATTGCGACGTAGTCGGGGTTACCTGCGCTACACAAGCGGCAGGGTCAAGGGTTCGGGGTAGACACACTCGGACGCGGAGAGCGTTAAGATGTGAAGCGTTCACTCAAGTGTAGAACGAAGACACAAGGTAGATTGCCAGTGCTAACTAGGCGATAGCCGTAGGTAGAACTAGGTTAAGGAAAAGAGATAAAGTGCCCTGTTGAAGGGTTTATATACGAAGAGAAAAATGTGACGGTGACGCGTCACATAGTTAAGGGCTGGCATGGAAAACGGCGTGAGAAGAGCGGAAGCCAATGGCAAAACCATGCATGTGAAAGAGACATAAGGGCCAGCGCATATGGCATGAGAAGATCGGAAGATAAACGAGTACCTGCGCGGTGAAGGATAAACACGCTTATGAGATAAGTGGAACGACGTGGAAGATGATGAGGTAAGCGTGAGAAAATGAAACAAGTGTCAGTTCGTAATGCTAAGTAAAGAAAAAGAGTGGATCCTGCAGCGAATCGTAACAGCAGACTCGTCTGCTGTTTTGGGAATGTCGATTGTTTGCAACGACCAGTCAATAGCAGGGTTTGTTAATCGTAGCCAAGGTATCCCGAGAATTACATTCTCAGATCTGCAGTGCATGACATGGAATTGTATATACTAGGCGATCCCATTAATGTTCGTAAACAGGGAGGCGGTGTAGCAGACAGCGCCTTGGGCATTTGGTGTCTGGTCAACATTGTTGACTGGGATGGGGGTTGGGAGTTTGTCAAGGGGAAGTTGATTTTTTCAAGCAAAGTTCCAATCAAGGCAGTTGATATCTGCCCTGCTATCAATGAGAGCACAGGCGTCGATGGTTTTCATGGTGTGCGAAGGATCGATGAGTTGCAATGGAATTTGCATCGATTTCTTGGACATGGATACTAATATAGGCACACACATAATAGGAGGAACTACTGACGTCGAGGCAGCGTTCCGTTTCAAAAATCCTAGGCGGTGAACATGACACGAGATACCTTCGGTTCTTTGTCATCATCTTCATCGTCTATCTTTTGTAGTCGAGGGACTTCTTCTTCATCCTCAACTTCTACTTCTACAGCCTTCTGGATGATCTTCTTCAGCCTTGGGGAGTTTGAGATAAACATTGGGCAAGTGTTTGCCCAATGTCCTTTCTGACGGCAGTGAAAACATCTGCCTTCTCTGCGGCATTGTTCTTGTTCAGCAGGAGTGAGTTTTGGGAGGCAAACGGCATCGACATCCATAGTGTTGGGGTCTTTGGTGGGGATGGGGGCAGTGTACTGATGGTACGTGTTACAGCTATATATTTTCACCCCTTACTTTGTGCATATGAACGCTTTCTTATCTTATCAAGGGAAAACCCGACCTAGACACTGTGCTAGTCACAGGGGATCTAACGGGCCCTTCTAGATCAGTGGGCTTTACCTTCACCTCTTCACTTTCACCCCACTGATCACAACACGTATTTAATACCTCATGATCATCACAGACCTAACATCAGTCACCTCCATCACTGTGATGTGATCCCTTATCTTTAATTACTATTGACATCTTCCATTCTACCACCCGCAGCAGATCAACGGCTGGATACCTCATGTACTTATTAATCCCCGTTACAGGATGACTCCTCATGTCGATCATGTTGGGCATAGGGGATGGACTTATGTAGATACGTATCTAGATCGATACACAACATGTATCTACAAGTAGAATAGTATATAAAGCGAGACTAGACAGAGCTCAGTCTCCAGTCTAGTTCTCTTGTTCTCTGCCTACACAGTAGTATTAAGATACCTCCTCCTCTCGACGTCTATTTGATAGTGATTGCCTGCAAGAAATTGTAGTCGCAACAGTACGTATAACAAGTGGGGGTCTTGTGGCGGGCGGCAATTTCTCTTGCGCGCTCCATGTGGGTTTGGAAGGTGACAGCCTTCTTTAACCAGGCATCTATGGTGGTGGGGACTACCTCCATGGCCAAGATACGGTGCATGAGGACATCGGGGATGGTGGTTGAGTAGTAGCCAATAAGGACGTTGTTGTCGGTGATTCCAGCGATGGCGCAATGATTCTGGAACTGAGCATTGTACTCAGTTAACAAGGGGGAGTATATGCCATTCTTGGTGGCGGTCATGTGGGTGGTAGTAAGCCAGGCAATCGCATTGCCGGTAGTGTCATAGTGTTTGAATGCCAAGATGAAGGCATCACGAAAGTTGGACCACGAGCCCATCGAAATCGAGCCATCGGCTGTGATCTTTGAGGCTTGGAAGGTGTTGGCCCATGTGAGTGCAGATCCTCGGGTCATATATGAAAGCACAAAAGTGATGCGCTTTGGGTCGGTGGTGTACACCTCAGCGTTGACGTTGAGGTAAAAGGTGACTGAATCAAGCCATTGTTTGGCTGTTTTATAATCACCGTCGTACTTGTCTGGGGTGCTGATGCAGAGTTCAAGAGGTTTAATAGACATGGTGGGAGACGGCAGGTGAGGAATTGAAGGAAAGATGTAGCCGGTTTGGTGTCTGGGTGTTGGAGATGGGGGAGTCTGTGGGTGAGGTATCTGCATAGAAGCAGAAAAGCTGTGGGCAAGGTCGCGAGTAGCAAGTTCTTCGTCTGAGTTTAACAAAGGTTCGTCAGGGTCTTCATCCCAATATGCTTGGTTGAGGTCATTGGGGGTGTCAGAGGAGTTGGAGTGCGAAGTACACAGAGATTCTATAGGGTTTCAATGCGGATCAGTGGTTCGAGTGTTTCGGTGGGAAGCTATGGTGGGCAGCGTACGTGATAGTACCCGAACGAGGAGATAGCTTAGTTCTTTTGTTATGCGTGGCCATGGGTATGGTTGCACATAGACCTACCAACGCCTAGTGGGGTCAAGGGAGTTGGTTGTTCATGTATACGATGACATGGGGTGAGCCGTAAGGATGCTGTGTCAAGGGTACCGTCAAAGGTGTTGACGGGTCAAAGGTTAACCGTCATCTAGCTTGACGAGCAGGTCAAGGGCTCTAGGATAGAGACACACGAAGGCAGGCAAGCCAAGTGTGAAGTGCTCACTTAATGGTAGAGTGAAGACACGAGGAGCAAAGGTAAGTTGATTGCTAGTGCTAACTAGGCGACAAGCTGTAGGTAGAACTAAGCTAAGGAAAAGACGAAGGAACTCTGTTGAAGGGTTTATATATGAAAGCAGAAGCGTGACAGTTACATATCACAACGATTAAGGGCTGGCGTGGGAAACGGTGTTAGAAATAGAAAACCAACGGCAAAACCACGCATGAGAAAGAGACGTTAAGGGCCGGTGTATATAGCATGAGAAGATCGGAAGAATAGGAGTACCTATGTGGTGGAGGATAAGCACACTTACGAGATGTATGGAATGTCGTAGAACGACATGGAAGGAATGAGGTTAAGCATGAGAAACGAAAAGTGTTAGTCCAATATTGTAAGAAGAGAAAAAGCGTTCGTCCTGCGAGCAAATCGTAATAGTTGCTGTAGATCACTTCTTGAAAGAAGTGGTGCTTATTGCTTGTCACAAGAAGATGTCCACCATCAAGACAGCAAATCTCTATCTTCATCACATCTTTAAGCATCATGGAATTCCCCTATCTATTGTGTCCAACCAAGGACCACAGTTCACTCTGCAAGTCATGGCCAAGCTATGCAAGAAGCTTAATATAAAACAACGTCTATCTACAGCACATTATCCTCAAACAGATAGTCAAATAGAAAGGATGATTAGAGAATTTCAACAGTATTTAAGAATGTTCTATGCAGAGCACCAATGTAATTGGACTCAATGGTTGCCAATCACATAATTTAGTTATAATTCTAAGAGGCAAGCCTTAACCAAGAAGTCTCCATTCAAAGTTACTCATTCCTACACACTGCATATAGGAGTAGAACCCATTGCATCACCCTCCAAGACCTCAGTAGCCAATGAATTCCTTTCAAACCTACATAAAGTAATGGAGCAAACAAAATTAAATCTAGAACAAGCTCAGCTATGCATAAAAGTGCAAGCTGATAAACATAGAAAGGAGACACCTCCCTATAAAGTTGAAGACAAAGTGTGGTTATTCACAGATAACTTAAAGTTGCCACATGCAAGTCACAAGCTTATAGAGCAATGATGAGGGCCATATGACATCATCATGCTAGTTGGGGATAATGCAGTAATCCTTCAATTACCATCCTCTATGCAAATCCTAATAATAGATTGAAAGCAACTGATGAGCTTGTAGATGTTACAGCTATATATTTTTCACATTTTACTTTGTGCATACGGATGCTTCCTTTATCTTATCAAGGGAAAACCCGACCTAGACACTGTGCCGGACACAGGGGATCTACGGGCCCTTCTAGATCAGTGGGCTTCACTTTCAGCTCTTCACATTCACCCCACTGATCACAGCACGTATTTAATACATCGTGATCATCACAGACCTAACATCAGTCACCCCATCACTGTGATGTGATCCCTTATCTTTAATTACTGTTGACATCTTCCATTCCAACCACCCGCAGCAGATCAACGGCTGGATACCACATGTATATATTAATCTCCGTTACAGGCCGACTCCTCATGTCGATCATGTTGGGCCTAGGGGATGGACTTATGTAGATACGTATCTAGATTGGTATACAACATGTATCTACACATAGAATAGTATATAAAGCGAGACTGGATGGAGCTCAGTCTCCAGTCTAGTTCTCTTGTCCACTGCCTACAAAAGAAGTCTTAAGATAATCTCTCCCTCTCGACATCTATAAGATAGTGATTGCCTGCAAGAAATTGTAGTCGCAACACTAGAACTAGACTGTCTTCAACCTTTCACCCAATCACTATCGAACGAACGTGCTACAAGCCTCTCGCTTGCTCCCCTTCGGCTCTAGCAAGTGAGCGCGTTATAAAGTCACTCTAGGATAAGCACTAACAAGGGGCCGCTATCAAGTGACCATCTCTTTTCACCGTTCCCTTCTCTCTTTCCAATCTTATCTCCCATACGTCAACACCGCTAGACCTTGGGAATTAGCTGTAGTACCAGTAGCACAAGGAGAACCCGTAGTAGAGCCCAGGGGGAACTCGTCCGCAACAGCGAGCACAGGGAGTGAAGTAGACCCAAACGACTGGCCTGAAGTTGCAGCCACTGAAGAAGAATTCTGGAGATTAATTGAAGAAGATCTCCAAACCCGCAGCTTTGGAAACGGAGGTGACATAGATGTCATCGCCACAGATATCAGATTCACCGGAGACACCTACTATTGGAACTCCACACCGTCACATCAAAGTTTAAGCCCCGCCACCGACCTAGCATCATTAAGGTACCCAACTACCCCATTAAGAAGCCCCTTAGCAGACCCTTTCGCGTGGCCAGAAGAACCACGTAACGTTCGCCTAAACGCCACTTTAGGAGCAGCGCATGCAGAAGAAGAAATCATCCTAGCTAGAAGACAATACAGAGAAGAAAGCATTGAGGCTTTATACGTAGACATAGAGGATCAGCCACGAGCTAAGAGACAACGTCGCGAGCAAATAATAAAGAGAAACGACAGAGGCAGTCGTATTCAACTAAGGGTACAACAAAGGAAATCTTACAAATACTAGTTACCACCCCTCTCAATCACAATGTCTTTCATTCCCATCTCAGCCAATGATCTCCGCACCACGTTCGCAGACACTGATGCAAACCATCTAGAAGCAATCGCACAATTCGCGCAAACGCAAGATAACAGATACGATCATCTTAACAGCGAAATAGCGCAACTAAAGAATGCAGTAGCACGAATTGAACAGATGATCCAGGCATTAGCTGGACAGCCAAGACCACCCACGAGACAACCAACCCCAAGTGGATCAGGGGCAACACAAACGAAACCATCCATCAATACGTCACGAAAAGTAGAAGTCTTCGCAGATCCTGGAGACTTTGATGGATCATTCGCCAAATTTGATGAATGGTGGGCAAAGATTCAGGCATGGATCCAAATCAACCAACACGCGATAACTCCTCATAGCGGAGACGCCATACTAGTGGTTCTATCAAGACTAAAAGGACCAAGGGCAGGACCCTTTGCGCAGCTAAGGTTACAAAGACTTTACACGAATCAAGGATATAGTTGGACAGATCTTGAGGGAGAACTCAGGGATCTTTTCAGAGGTAGCAATGTTAAAGATAGAGCTACCAAAAAGATAAACGAGATGAAACAAGGAAACACTCAGCCAATCGATGACTTCCTTGTCAAATGGTATGCAGAATACGAAAAGGCAGAACTAGGGGATCCTCATGGGGTGTACCTCCTAGAGAATAACGTTAAAAGGTATATTATGGACTACATCTGGAAAAATGGACTAAGGAAGACAACGGTCCATGAAACAATGGAGACATTAAGAGACATAGGACATCGCCTCGAAAGTTTAGATCTCATCAGGGGATAAACGCAATTTAGGTTCGGATCTAAGCCCAAAGATCCAAATGCTATGGACATCAGCGCAGCTCAGAAAGGAGCCAAATCATGCTACAACTGTGGCGAAACTGGTCACTTCGCCAAACAATGCAAGAAACCCTCCACTAAATGTGACCTTTGTGGATGATCCAATGGCCACAAGAAAGACTGCCGACGCAGGCAGGTAAGGAGCGCGTCCTCGGATGACGTTAAAAGCACCGAACACATTTACATACTCGGCACGCAAGCCGAAAAAGGAAAAGGACGTGACCCCATGACAGCAATAAGGGGCATGTCATTCGAAGAAGCAAGGGCGTTCTTCAGGGACGTCGAAGATGCCGAAAACAAGAAATCGGCAAAAGGCAAAGCCTAGATTCAGGAACTGGGTCTAATCTAGGCGAAGGTAAGCGTAAGCAGGTACACTTTCCAACGGACAATCATTTCTCTAGTTTACATATTTACGATACGGAAGCAGTGCCTTCCACTATTATATCTTCTTCTTTGCTGATAGAGGAGTCCTCTCAGAGGCTCGGCCGGGGCGTTACACCGGTGCTTAATTCCTCTTCAAAGAAAGCTAAACCTTCGATCTTACCTGCAGATCAAATCCCAGACGAAGGAATCTTTTGCAGATCTCTCAAAATAGATAACGAACTAAAAATGAAGATAAAAGTAAAACCCAAAAACACTGATCAAGATTTTATTTCAGTATCAGCACTCTTGGATTCCGGCGCAAATTGCGTCTTTGTAGATAACGTATTTGCAATACAACATGCACTTCCACTCAGGCAACTCACGCAACCTCTCACCGTCTATAACGTAGACGGTACTCAGAATGAAGCAGGCAAGATCACGCACGTCGCGTCACTCTTGCTAGATTACAAAAGACATCGAGAGGTAGTCGAAGCAGAAGTCACCAGCTTGGGAAAGAATCAAATGGTGATCGGCTATTCTTGGTTGAAGAAACACAACCCAGACATCAACTGGAAGACCGGGGAGATCAAGTTAAGAAGTTGCGGAAAAGAATGCTGGGAATTGAGAGACAAAAGCATCTATCTCAGACTCTTAGAAAAAGAAGAGCAGGAAGCTCAGTATAAAGTCTATGAAAGAATAAAAACGTTAGAAAAGGAACAAAACGAAAAACAAGAACGAAATATTAGAATAGGGCAAGCAGTAGACGAGAAGCTTAAATCTCTCATGGATCAGAAGAAGTCCGCTGCAGAGCTAGTACCAGAATGCTACCACGAACACCTTAAGGTGTTTGAAGAAAAGGCATCAACAAGAATGCCTACACAAAAATCCTGGGATCATGCTATAGACCTTAAGGAAGACTTTCAACCGAAGAAAGGCAGACTCATACCTTTAAGTGTAGATGAACAGAAGAAAGTATCAAATTGGCTAGATGATCAATCATCCAAAGGATATATTAGGCCTTCTAAATCTCCTCAAACGTCACCAGTCTTCTTCGTACCAAAGAAAGACGGACGAAAGCGCATGGTGCAAGATTATCGCTATCTAAACTCGCAGACAGTGCGAAACAACTATCCCCTTCCTCTCATTTCGCAACTCATAGATCGATTGAAAGGAGCTAAGCTATTTACCACGTTGGATCTCAGATGGGGATACAACAATGTACGCATCAAGGAAGGTGATGAATGGAAGGCAGCTTTCGTCACGCACAAAGGGACTTTCGAACCCTTAGTCATGTTCTTTGGACTGTGCAATTCTCCAGCCACCTTCCAAACCATGATGAACGAATTGTTTGCAGACATGGAGGACGTCGTAGTGGTCTACATTGACGACGTCATGATATTTACCAAAACAGACAACGAGCAAGAACATGCGGAAATCGTTAAAAAGGTATTAAAGCGTCTAGAAGAGAATGATCTCTTCGCCAAACCAGAGAAGTGTCACTTCTTTAAGAAAGAAGTCGATTATTTGGGGATGGTTGTAGGACAAGACAGGATCAAGATGGATCAAAAGAAGGTCGATGCCATCTTAGATTGGCCAGCACCTATCAACGTAAAAGGGGTGCGAAGCTTTCTCGGTCTTGCCAACTACTATCGTTGTTTCATTGAAGGGTATGCGCAAGTCGCCAGACCTCTGAACGACCTCCTTAAGAAAGACGCCCCTTGGAAATGGGATTCTCCACAGCAAGACGCTTTCGATAAATTAAAAGAACGATTCACCACGGCCCCTATTCTTGCTTATCCAGATATCGATTGTCAATTTCGTCTAGAAACAGATGCTTCTGATTACGCAACAGGAGCAGTACTATCTATATTAAAAGAAGACAAGTGGCACCCAGTGGCGTTCAGTTCACACTCAATGTCGCCCGAGGAAAGAAACTATCCTATTGCAGATAAAGAGATGTTGAGCATCATCAGGGCGTTAGAACAATGGCGTCATTATCTAGAAGGAACAGAGCACCCATTTGAAGTATGGAATGATCACGCAAACCTTCAATATTTCATGAGAGCGCAAGACCTGTCTAGGAGACAAGCCAGATGGGCGCAATATTTATCAAGATTTAACTATACCTTTGTGTACAAGCCAGGATCATCTAATGCTAAAGCAGACGCTCTCTCTAGAAGAGAAGATCATGCGCAGGGTATAGAAAACGACAACAAAGGCATAACTATGATATCCCCGGAGTGGATAAGGACAACATCATCCAAAGTCGCAATCTACGATGAAGGGGCACAGCTACATCAAGATATATTTAATCAAACATGTCTCTTGACAGAGACGGAAATACAGAAACTACGTAAAGAATACAAAGTGTGTGAAGAAGCTAATGGGCTTCTTTACCAAGAAGGAAACCGGTTATACATTCCGGCCAAAAACGGAGATAACGAAGATTTAAGAATCAAGACCCTTAAATTATATCATGACTCGCCTATGGCAGGCCATTCCGGATATGAAAAAACTATTGATCTAGTCTTACGTCACTATTGGTGGCCTGGCGTCACAACTCAAATCAAAGACTATGTATCTCGTTGCGATAGATGCGCACGAATGAAATCTTCCAATCAGCCTAGCTCTGGTTTATTACAACCATTAGAGGTCCCTAGTGGACCCTGGCAGGACATATCCGTCGATTTTGTCACCGATCTGCCGAAAAGTAACGGATCAGACAGCATTCTAGTTGCTGTAGATCGCTTCTCGAAGGAAGTGGTGCTTATCCCTTGTCGCAAGACGACGTCCACCATCGAGACAGCAAGTCTCTACCTACATCACATTTTCAAGCACCATGGAGTTCCCTTATCTATAGTGTCTGATCGAGGGCCACAGTTCGCTTCACAAGTCATGGCAGAGCTATGCAAGAAGCTTAATATTAAGCAACGTCTATCCACTGCACATCATCCACAAATAGATGGTCAAACAGAGAGAATGATCAGGGATGTGCAGCAGTATTTAAGAATATTCTGCGCAGAGCGCCAAGACGAATGGGCACAATGGTTACCCATTGCACAGTTCAGTTATAATTCTAAGAGGCAAGCCTCAACCAAGAAGTCTCCATTCGAGGTCACTCGTTCCGACACCCCGTGCATGGGAATAGAACCCATTGCATCATCCTCCAAGGCACCAGCTGCCGATGAATTCCTATCTACCTCGTCGACAAACACAGGCAGGATGACACGCATATCGTCCTTGGAGTAGATGTAGACAGCAGCATCTGAATACACCTGGCGGAATCCCATAGACTCGAGAACAGTACGCATCTTGCGATTCCAGCGATTACCACCTTGCTTAGTGCCATAGACAGCCTTGTTAAGCTTGCACACCACTTTCCTTGGGTCGCCCTCTGCATATCCTGCTGGCTGTTCCATATAGACGTCGCAATCGATCTCCCCATTTAGATACGCATGAGAGACATCCACAGACCAGAGATGGAAGTCATGGATCGCAGCCAGAGCGAGGATAATGCGAAATGTTGGAAGAAGCACTGTTGGAGCAAAGACCTCAAGATACTCGGAGCCAGGACGCTGATTGAATCCCTGTGCGACGAGGCGTGCCTTGTAACGCTCAAAGGAGCCATCAGCGTGGAACTTCTTGGTAAACACCCACTTCGAGCCAATCACAGGACGATCGCATGGCCTAGGGACAAGAGACCAAGTGCCATTGCTTCTGTGCGCTGCAAGCTCCTCTAATGCGGCATGGCGCCATTCATCTGCATCATCACGATGCATGGCTTCATTAAACGTCCTAGGATGGGCTTCCTTCGCAGCATAGACCATGAAAGCGTCCTCATCGTCGTCCTCATCATCAGGGTCATCGACAAGCTGAGCAGGGCTGAGTTTCCACCATTCTCGAGGTGGATTTCTTCGTCTGGAAGGTAGCCTAGCACCGATGCCAACAGGGGTGTTGTAATCGATCGTTGGTGCTGTTGGAGGTTGGATTGGAGAAGGAGGACGTCTTGGAGGCGTAGCAGGTGCTTGAACCACAGGTTGGACCACCCCCCCGGATTAGGCACCTATGGAGCATTGGAAACAACTAGGGGAGCATCGTCCTCATCGTTCAACAGCACAGGAGCAATATAAGGATGGTTACCAGCAGAAGTACCATGACAAGCGAGGTGAAGATTAGGAAGGAAGTGGGATTCATCAAAGTCAGCGCGCTCAGAGATAATGGTGCGCTTGGTGTCTAGGTTGTAGAACTTCCAACCCTTGTAGCCCTGAGGATAGCCAATAAAGACGCATTTCTCGAAGTGAGGGGTCAAGGCAGCACGTTTGTCCTTCTGCAAATGTACATAGGCGAGGCAACCCCATACCCAGAGGTGAGAGACATCAGGCTTGCGACCATGCCAAAGCTGAGAAGGTGTGGCGTGATCAACTGCAGAGGTAGGACAGCGATTCCAGACATGGATGAGCACAGCAAGAGCTTCTCCCCAAAACGCCATGGGCAATCCTGATTCAGCCAACATGGCAGTGAGATGCTCAGCCAGGACACGATTAGCACGTTTAGCGACCCCATTTTGCTGTGGATGGGTTCTGACAGTGTGCTGGCATTCAATTCCACATTGCATAGTGAAATTGAGCATAGCATTGCTTATATACTCGCCATCCTTCTGATCCCTTAAGGTCTTCAGCTTTCGCTCTGTCTGGTTCTCAGCATAAGCTTTGAATTGCTTGAATGCATCGAAGACGTCCGATTTGGCACGAATGGGCATGACAAAGCGATAGCGAGAGTAATCATCAATGAATGTAACCCAATAGCGACAACCAGTGAACGTCCTGTAGGGTACTTCATGGACATCGCTGTGGACCAGCTTAAGGGGACGAGAAGCGCGCCAACCAGATGGAGGAAAGGGATTTGCATGCATTTTGCCAGCCAGACAAGGCTCACAGACAGTGGTAGGTGGAGTCCTCACATCCAACCGCAAACCAGTGACCATGTCACGCTTGACAATTGCCTGTACACCATCAAGGTGATGATGCGCAAGTCTGCGATGCCAGAGAGCGAGATCAAGCGTGGCAGTGGTAGCTGGGCTGGCAGAGTGTATCGCTGGCTCAGTGGCACCATCCAAGAACGCTGCATTGTTGTCATTGATGCTGGCCATGAAAAGAGGAGTGCCAGGAGGATGACAGAACATCATGTGAGTGGAGGTGACATTGACAACAAAGCCAGAATGACAAGTGAGATACAGGACAGAAAGAAGATTATTTCAGAGCTCTGGAACATGCAGGATACGACAAAACTCGACCGCTCCACTGCTCCTTCCCTCTATTATTGGATGAAAGACAACAGACCCAACACCAGCAGAATAAACGATGGTATTGTCAGCCAACTTGACAGGCACGCGTTTTGGGGTATAGTTGCACAGCCAGTGGCGATGGGGCATCATATGAGAAGTGGCACCCGAGTCTGCATTCCAACGATCATCAGCATCGAGCTGAGTAGAGGGAGGGGGGTAAGAGGGGTAGTAGAGGGAAGACTTTAATTTCCAGCACATTCAGTAATGTCCTGGACACCCTGGGGGGTAGCAATGGCGACAATATTGGCAGATGCAGAGGCAGGGGATCCAACAGTGGTGGTAAATGGAGTAGAGGACCCTCCTGAATCCTCGACCTGTTTGTCAAGCTAGACAATGGCAATCCTCAGACCCGTCAACACCCTTGATGGTACCCTTGACCCAGCACCCCTACGGCTGGACCTACATCGTCAGTACGAATGACCGAACCATCAACCCTGCTAGGCGTTAGTAGTTCTACGCGTGACCATACCCACGGCCACACGTAACACTATGCAATGTGGAATTGAGCACCAGCACACTGTCAGAGCCCGTCCATAGCAAAATGGGGTCGCTGAACGTGCTAATCGTGTCCTGGCTGAGCATCTCACTGCCATGTTGGCTGAATCAGGATTGCCCATGGCGTTTTGGGGAGAAGCTCTTGCTGCACTCATCCATGTCTGGAATCGCTGTTCTACCTCTGCAGTTGACAATGCCACACCTTATCAGCTTTGGCATGGTCGCAAGCCTGATGTCTCTCACCTCCGGGTATGGGGTTGCCTCGCCTATGTGCATTTGCAGAAGGACAAACGTGCTGCCTTGACCCCTCACTTCGAGAAATGCGTCTTCATTGGCTATCCTCAGGGCTACAAGGGTTGGAAGTTCTACAACCCAGACACCAAGCGCACCATCATCTCTGAGCGGGCTGACTTTGATGAATCTCACTTCCTTCCTCATCATCACCTCGCTCATTGTGGTACTTATGCTGGTAACCATCCTGATATTGCTGCTGTGCTGTCGGACGATGAGGACAATGCTCCCCCTGTTGTTTCCAATGCTCCGCAGGCGCCTGATCCGGGGGGAGTGGTCCAACCAGTGGTTCAAGCATCTGCTACGCCTCAAGCACCTGCTACGCCTCCAAGACGTCCTCCTTCTCCAATCCAACCTCCAACAGCACCAACGATCGATCACAACACCCCTGTTGGCATTGGTGCTAAGCTACCTTCCAGACGATGAAATCCACCTCGAGAATGGTGGAAACTCAGCCCTGCTCAGCTTGTCGATGGCCCTGATGATGAGGACGACGATGAGGACGCTTTCATGGTCTATGCTGCGAAGGAAGCCCATCCTAGGACGTTTAATGTAGCCATGCGTCGTGATGATGCAGATGAATGGTGCCATGCGGCAATAGAGGAGCTTGCAGTGCACAGAAGCAATGGCACTTGGTCCCTTGTCCCTAGACCATGCAATCATCCTATCATTGGCTCGAAGTGGGTGTTTACCAAGAAGTTCCACGCTGATGGCTTCTTTGAGCGTTACAAAGCACGCCTCATTGCACAGGAATTCAATCAGCGTCCTGGCTTCGAGTATCTCGAGGTCTTTGCTCCAAGATGCCGTTGGCCCACCAGTACCTGATCCGATGAAAAGGATACTCCACGGAAGAAGAGTCATGGGAACCTGAGCGGAACCTAAAACATTCATCGGAGTTACTAGAGGATTATAAAAAGCGTCACCCCCACGCCTTCTCCCTTCCATCCACATGCCCACCATGCTGCAGATAAACCCCCTTCACATCCTTCTAATGGCCATTGAGTTCACCAATGTCAACACCCCTGCCGCTGCACCCTCTACCAATCCCAACACCATCCATCTTCCCACTACCAACCCTGAGAGGGTCTCTCCTACTCACCCCACTGCCCCTCAGCCTGTCAACTTCGCCACTCTTGTTGGTGATATTCCCCAATCCCACATCTCCCCCGTCTTGTGCAGGATCCAATCCTCGCCAATGTTTACTCCTCCGCCCAATCGGGAAGCTTCTCCAGGACCCCCATTGTTCCTAGGAGTTCATCGTCCATAACTCGTCTGTGCACCAAGTTCTGACTCTCTCATTGCACACTTGGGATGGGATTCCTAGGTCCCTCTAGACGTCTCTGCTCATTGACACACCAACTGGCTCCGAGAGGAGCGCTTTACGGATGAGAATTATGTTCGTTTCCACTCACTTATGTCTGATGATCACCTTCGTGTTCCAATTAGTGTTTACTCTTCTGACGGCTCTCCTATTTTTACTTGATTCGAAACTGTGATGCAACTAAATCACATTGCTGCCTTCATCTCAGGCTCAGGCCCAATCTTTCCTCACACCACCCTTGGCAGGACTATGCAGGATTTCATCTACCATGCACACTACCAGTTGTACTCTCATGCTTTTCAAATTCAAAGGCAAACACTCAATTACTGGTGGACCAGTCATAATGGCAGAGATCGTGTCTATCCCAGGCAACCCCGTTTCAATCAATGGTGCTTCTAGTGCAATTGTCTTGGACATACCTAGCTATCCTGTCAGCAGCATGTTTGCATGGGATGTCTCCAACGTGCACCTGGTCATTCTCTTGCCCACTGCCTAGGAACCTCTTGCCCTCTTGCATCCCACCTCACCTCTCCACATGCTCCATCCTCATCTACCTCCACACCTCACCGCCCCCAAGCTGCATTCCACAACGGACAAATCGTCTGTAGAGCCCCACCCCATCGTACCTCTCATCAGTTGTCCTCGTCCTCCCAGCAGTCTTACCACCCAGCGCCATCCTCACCCCAATGCTCCTTCACCCTATGAAGATGGTGACGAATTAGACGATGTGGGCTATGCAAACATCATTGGCTCTCCAGGATCCACTTTTAGGGACTTGTAACGAATCCTCACCGTAGCTTCGGATTACTAAGGGGGTAATATTACAATTCGCTTGCAGGGCGATCTCTTTTTCTCTTTTTTCCCTTTCGGACTAATCATTTACTTTCTCACGCTTAACTCATCACCTTCCACGTCATTCTATGGCTTTCCTTATATCTTATAAGGATGCTTATCCTCCACTATGCAGGTACTCTCTTTCCTCTGATCTTCTCATGCCATATGCGCCGACCTTTAATGTCTCTTTCTCATGTGTGGAATCTTTATTGTTCGCTCTGCTTCTAATGCTGCTTTTCACGCCAGCCCTTAACCATTGTGACACGTAACTGTCATGCTTCTGTTTTACTATATAAACCCTTTAACAGGGCTCTTCATCTCTTTTCCCCAGCTTAGTTCTACCTACGGCTTGTCGCCTAGTTAGCACTAGCAATCCCATTCTACCTTCATTCCTTGCGTCTTCGCTCTATCATTAAGTGAGTGCTTCACTCGAAGGCCCACCAGCCTACATGTGTCTCTACCCTCAACTCTACGACCCGCTAGCCAAGCTAGGCAGCGGTTACCCTTAATCCGTTAACACCCTTGGCAGTACCTCGACTCAGCATCTCCACAGCTGGCCATACATCATCATATATATGAATGACAGAACCTTTGAACCTTTGAACCTACTAGACATTAGTAGGTCTGCACGTGACCTTACCCAAGGCCACACGTAACAATCACTGGCATAGCAGACCACAATGTTCTGATCGGCTATTACTCAGCCGCCATCCCAGAAGTCCTCATGCACCAAATCCTAGCCATGGAGAAAGTCCCCATCACCATTGACAATTGGATGAAGAAGGCCATCACCTTCCAAACCCACATGGAGCATGCTTGAGAAATCACCGCTCATCACAAAACTCCCTCACACCACATGTACCATTAGTACACAGCTCCCACCCCCGCCAAAGACCCCAATGCCATAGATGTTGACACCATCCGCCTCCAATGACTTACCCCCACCAAACGAGAACTTTGCTGCAAAGAGGGAAGATGCTTTCATTGCTAACAAAAAGGACACCGGGCTACCTCCTGCCCCACGTTTACTTCAAATACCCTGAAGCCAAAGAAGGTCATTCGGAAGGTCATAGAAGTGGAAGTCATGAATGAAGAAGTCCCTCGGCTGCTAGAAACACGATGAAGAAGACAATGAAGAACCTAAGGTGTCTCGTGTTGACTTCGCTCAGGATTTTTGAAATGGAATGCTGCCTCAACGTCAGTAGTTCCCCCTATCACGTATGCACCTGTACACAAGTTGTATCCACATCCAAGAAATCAATGCATATTCCTTTGCAACTCATCGGCCCCTTGGACACCATGAAAACCATCAACACTTGTGCCCTCATTGACAGCAGGGTGAACATCAACTGTCTTGACTGGAGCTTTACCCAAAAACACTGACTCCTCCTCGACAAACTCCCAGTCCCCATCCCCATCAACAATGTCGACCAAACCCCGAATGCCAGAGGAGCAATCTGTTACACCGCCTCTCTATTTGCCAATATTGATGGCGTCGCCCAACACATACAATTCCATGTTATGCACTGCAGGTCTGAGAACATGATTCTCGGAACGCCCTGGCTACGACTCATGAATCCCACCATCAACTGGTCATCACAAATGATCAACCTCCCCGAATCAGCAGATGAGTCTGCCTCCCTCTACCACATTTATGTTGCCAACTTAAAATAGCTTAATGACACCCAACCTCAAGCACCACCCCCAAAACCACCCCACCACGTTATGGTCGAAACCATCCCCAACCATACCCTCTCCACATACCTCAACTTACCTGATGAAAATCTCTATATCCGTCAAGCATTATATAACAACTCTTGCCAACAGGTCTTCAGGTCAGGATTCTGATATCATCAGACCCACCCAAAGCTTATCACCAAGCTTACCACCACCACCAAACTCATGGCCGCCACCGAAAAAGCCAAACTGAAAGCCACTCTACCTGACATTTATAAAGATTTTGCCCCCATCTTTGCCAAAGAATTGGCCGATTCCCTCCCTTCATCCCAGCCTTACAACCATGAAATCAATGTCAAAGACTCATTCTCCCCCAAGATCAGCAAACCCTACCCGCTTACTTCCAATGAAAAGAAAGCCACTTAAGAGTTTTTTAAGGAAAACCTTGCTGCTGGCAAAATTCACCCCTCAAACTCCCCCCAAGCATCACCATTTTTCTTTGTCAAAAATAAAGACAGAAAGCTTCACCCTTGCCAAGACTACAGGTGTCTCAACGAACATACCATTTATGATGCCTACCCTCTACCCTTAATCTCCAACCTCCTTGATAAACTCAAAGGAGCCTACGTTTTTACCAAGTTTGATGTACATTGGGCATATAACAATGTACATATAAAGGATGGGCACCAGTGGAAAGGTGCCTTCCTCACTCACAAAGGGCTCTTCGAACCCATGGTTATGTTCTTTGGCATGACTAACTCTCCTGCGACATTTCAACAATTCATGAATGACTCCTTCTGCAACATGATCGCCAAAGGATGGTTAGTTATTTACATGGATGACCTACTTATTTTCTCCCCAGACGATGAAACCCACACTGAATGAACCTGCCGTGTCCTCCAATGAATGATGGAACTCGATCTCCACCTCAAATTGGAGAAATGCCAATTCGACATCCCGGAGGTTGAATATGATTGTCAAGAAAGGACAACTCGCCATGGACCCCATCAAACTCGATGGCATTGCCAAATGGCCAACTCCACAAAAAGTTAAGGACGTCTGATCTTTCCTTGGTTTCGCTAATTTCTACAGACATTTTATCCCCAGATATTCCAACATTGTCCATCCCCTCATTGATCTTACCAAGAAAACTATGCCCTGGACTTGGTCGCCCACACAACAAACCACCTTCAAATAGCTCAAAGAGCTGTTTCTCCATAAGCCAATCCTTTTCATGTCTGATATCTCTCGCCCATTCGCCATAGTCACTAACACCTTGAAACACACATCAGGAGGCATTCTTTTACAAACTGACACAAATGGAGATTGGCATCCCTGTTCTTACTTATCTCAATCTTTTTCCTCCTCAGAATGCAACTACAACATCCACAACTAGGAGCTCTTGGCCATTATATGTGGTTTCAAAGCCTGGAGGCAATACCTCCATGGCTCTCCCTTCTCTGTCAAAGTCTTTTCGGATCACAAAAACTTCACATATTTCTGCTGCCCCCAAGATCTCAATCGACGCCAAGCTCACTGGCTCCTTGACCTTGCTGACTATGATTACTCCATCACCCATGTCCCCAGTACCCAACTCACCGGTCCTGATATCCTGTCCCACCGCCCTGATCTCCTTTCCCATGCTAACTTGGACAACACCAGAGTCACCCTCCTTTCTGATGCCCTCTTTGTCTGCCTCATCGACTCCACCCTCTCCAACCACATCGCATCTGCCTCCGCCTCAGATGACCTTGTCCTCCATAAACTGCAGGAGATCAACAGGTCTCTTCCCCCTGCCTTTCGCTCTCATCTCTTGGACTGACAGTACACCAACGGCATCCTTCAGTACCAAGGATGCATCTATGTTCCGCTCGACCGTGACCTTCGCTGTGCTGTTGTCCAGCACTCCCATGATCACTCCTCTGCCAGCCACCCTGGTTATTTAAAAACCCGCCAGCTCATCACTTCTGAATTCTGGTGGCCCAGTCTTGCCATCTTTGTCCACTCCTACATTAATGGCTGCGCTGCGTGCCAGCGCAACAAATTCAACACCCATCCTACTTTTCCCCCTCTTGTTTCCATTCCTTCCTCCTGCTCTTGCCCTTTTCAACAGATCTCCTGTGACCTAATCACCAATCTCCCACTGTCTGGGGGATTCGACTGCTTATTGGTTGTGGTGGATCACGGTCTTACTAAGGGGGTAATTCTCTGCCCCACAAAAAAATCTATCACCACCGAAGGTGTAGCAGCACTCTTTTTCCACAAGGTCTATCTCTGCTTTGGCCTCTACGACAAAATTATCTCTGATCATGGCCCACAATTTACCTCCACCTTTGCCAAAGAACTCGGCTGCCTCCTTAACTACGACCTTTCCCTCTCAACCATGTACCACCCACAAACAGACAGCGAAACTGAATGTGTAAACCAAGAAGTCGAGACCAATCTCCATATCTACTGTGGAGATCACCCATCTACTTGGTCCAAACACATCTCCCACGCTGAATTCACACACAATCACCAACCCCATTCCATCACTGGCAAATCCCTGTTCTATCTCATGATGGGTTATGAACCCCATACCCTTCCCTCAGTAATCACCAACACCAATATCCCCGCCATCAAATCCTGCCTCAAAGAACTAACTGCTCTATGAGAAGAAGTCCTCGCATCCCATGAACTTGCTTGTCAAGTCATGACGTCCAGGTCTAAGTCAAAATTCGTGCCCTTTGAGAAGGGGCAACGAGTTTGGCTGGAGGCCAGGAATCTTAAAAGATTCATTCAAGATCCGAAGTTTGCCGCAAAACGTGAAGGTCCCTTTGTTATCTCTGACATCATCTTTTCCGTTTCCTACTGCCTCTGACTCCCACGAATGTGGAAAATTCACAACATGTTCCATGCTTCGTTGTTATCATCCTATCAAGAAAACAACATTCATGGCCTGAACTTTTCCACACCACTTCCAGATCTTATTGAAGGACAAGAAGAATATGAAATAGAATGAATCATACGGCATCAAGGAATGCTGTCGGCCCGTCAATACCTAATCCAATGGAAAGGGTACTCCACGGAAGAAGAATTATGGGAACCTGAGCAGAACCTGAAACATTCATCAGAGTTACTCAACAACTATAAAAAACGACACCCTCGCACATTCTCTCTCTTATCCACTCGCTCACCACACCACAGATAAACCCACTCCATCTTCTTCTAATGGCCATTGAATTTGCCCATGTCAACACCCCTGCCACTGCATCCTCCACAAACCCCAACTCCGTCTGCCTTCTCACTACAGACCCCAAAAGGGTGTCTTCTACTCGCCCTGCCACCCCTCAGCCTGTCAACTTTGCCACTCTTGTTGGCAATGTTCCCCTCTCCCACATCTCCCCCATCTTGGGCAGGATTCAATCCTCACCATCGTTTACACCTCTACCCCATCAGGAACCTTCTCCTGGACCCCCTCTTTTCTAGGCATCCACCACCCCCAACTCATCCACACACCTAGCTCAGACTTCCTTATTGTCTACTCTGGGTGGGATACCCAGATGCTCTTAGATGTTTCCACTCACCGACACATTAACCACCTCCGGGAGGAGCATTTTATTGATGAGGATTATGTTTGCTTCCACACGCTTATGTCTGACAATCATCTTTGTGTTCCCATTAGTGTTTATTCTTCAGACAGTTCCCCTATTTATACCTAGTTCAAAACCACAATGCAGTTGAACCACATTGCTGCCTTTGTCTCAGGCTCTGGCCCGATCTTTCCTCACACCACCCTTGGCAGGACCATACAGGACTTCATTTACCACATGTGCTACCAGTTGTATTCCCACACCTTCCAAATGGGCTATGATACCTTCCTCCTTGATGTCAACAACCACTTCCAAGATCTCACTGCCATGGGTCAAGGACTTGGAAACGAAGTCCTGAGAGACAGATTGCCTATCCACAGGCAAATACTCAATAACTGGTGGACTGGTCATAATGGTCAAGACTGCGTTTATCTCAGGCATCCCCATTTCAACCAGCATTGCTTCCAATGCAACTGTCTTGGGCATACCCAATTGTTCTGTCAACAACACATTTGCACAGGATGCCAGCGACGAGCACCTGATCACTCTCTCACTCGCTGTCCTGGATCATCTCGCCCCCTTACCTCTCGCCTCTCCTCCCCTTGCGCTTAGTCCTCATCCACATCCATACCACATCGACCCCAAGCCATGTTCCACATTGGACAAGTTGTCCATCAAGCCACACTCCACTGTGCCTCTCATCAGTCATCCTCCTCCTCCCAGAATTCTTATCATCCAGTGCCATCCTCTCTCTGCACTTCCTCACCCTATGAGGATGGAGATGAATTAGATGATGTTGGCTATGCCAACATCACTGACTCCCTGGGACCTGCCTCCAGGGAATTGTAAGAAATCTTCACCATAGCTTCGGATTACTAAGGGGGTAATGTTACAATTCACTTGTAGGATGAACACTTTTTCTTCTCTTTCATTATCAGACTAATCATTTTCTTTTCTCATGCTTAACTCACACCCTTCCATGTCATTCTATGACATTCCATACCTCTTGTAAGCATGCTTATCCTTCATCATGCAGGTACTCCTTCTCTTCTGCTCTTCTCATGCTGTATGCGCCGGCCCTTAACATCCCTCTCTTAAGCGTGGGTTCCTTGCGATTCTTTCACTTTCTATTGCTGCTTCTCACGCCAACCCTTAACCACTGTGATGTGTAACCATCACACTATTACTACACTATATAAACCCTTCAACGTGATTCATCTCCTTTTCTTCCTTAGCTTAGTTCTACCTATGGCTTCCTGCCTAGTTACTCTAAGTAATCTATCTTGGTTCCTCATGTCCCTGCTCTACCATTAAGTGAGTGCTTCACTCAATGGCCCATCCACCCTCATGTGTCTTGAATCCTTGATCCCATGATCCGCTTGCTAAGCTAAGCAGCAGTAACCTTTGACCTGTCAAAATCCTTGATAGCACTCTTGACCTAATATCTCCACAGCTGGTCCCATGTCATCATATATATGAACAACCATCCCCTCAACCCCACTAGGCATTAGTAGGTTTATGCACGACCTTACCCAAGACCACACGTAACAGAGACTAGGATGCATTTTGGCTTTCTATGATGATTGGATACAAAGATGTATAATAGTTTAGTTCTAGTGTTGTAAGTACAAACTTTGCAGACAATCACCAGTTACTAAGACATTGAGCCTATACTAAGAATGCTTTGTAGAGAGGAGAATAAGAGAACTAGACTGGAGACTTGAGCTCCATCCAGTCTTGTTTTATATACTATTCTACTTGTAAATACATGTTGTGTATTGATCTAGATAGGTATCTATGTAAGTCTATCTCCTAGGCTTAACATGCATTATGCATGGCCTTGGATAAGATCATGCATAGATCTACTATGCCTAGGGCCTAACAGGAGTTGATGGATCAAGGGTATTGTTGTTGGGATATTAACGAGTCAAGATAACCAGCTGTGGGATTGCTAGGTCAAAGATACTATCAAAGGTGTTGATGGGCCAAGGATAACCTACACCTAGCTTGGCAATAGGGTTGAGGGTTCAAGGAGAGACATGTGAAGGCTAGAAAGCCTAACTGTAAAGTGTTCACTTAATAGTAGAACAATAACTGAGGAGTAAAGACAATGGATTGCTAGCGCTAACTAGATGGGAGCCATAGATAGAACTAGGTTAGAGAGAAAGAATCATAAGGCTTGGTTAATAAGTTTATATAGTGAAGGGTAACCTATTGAGGGCTGACATGAGAATCACCTAAGGGCAGGCATGAAAGCTGTGATAGAATGTGAAAAAATAGCAAAGAAGCCATGCATAAGAGAAAGTTGTTAAAGATCAGTGCATTTGGTGTGAGAAGAGCAGAATATGAAGAGCACCTGCATGGTGATGGATAAGTATACTAACAAGATAGATGGAATATTGTAGAATGGCATGAAATGTGTGAGGTTTAGCATGGGAATGGAAAGACTAGTCCAAGATAGAAAGAAAAGAAAAAGCATATGTTCTACAGATAAATCATAACAACATGATTGACCTGAGAAGTTGGCCTGTAGCAGAGATTAATATATACATAAGGTTACTAGCTATTGATCTGCTATGGGTGGGTGGAATGAAAGATGTCAACAGTAATTAAAGATATGGGATCACATCACAGTGATGGAATGACTGATATGAGGTCTATGATGATCATGAAGAATTAAATACATCCTGTGATTAGTGGGGTGAAATGTAAAGGGCTCAAAGTGAAGCTCACTGATCTGAAAGGGCCTGAGGATTTCCTGTGTCTAGTACAGTGTTCTGATTAGGTTTTCCCTGATAAGATAATGAGAGAGTTCATATGTGCAAAGTAAAGAGTGAAAGATATATAGCTATAGCAATATGTAAAACATAAGGCATGAGCTAATGAAGTAGAATGGAGAGTTACTAAAGAATGAATAAGACAGAGCAAAGGAGTGATCAGAGACCAAGTCATATCCAATTATAGGAAAGCCAGAGCTGTGCAAAAGGTATAGAAGTGTAAGTAAAATAGAATAACAAAGGTAAAATGGATGTGAGTGTAATCAGAACAAAGTCAATGAAGGTACTAGAATCATTGTTATATGTGGCCTAGGGTAAGGTTGCGCATAGATCTACTATTGCCTAGTAGAGTCAAGGAGATGGTCGTTTGTATATATGACAATGTGGGACCAGCTGTGGGGATGCTGGGTCAAGGGTACTGTCAAGGGTGTTGATAGGTCAAAGGTTACTACAGCTTAGCTTAGCTAGCAGATTGTGGGATCAAAGGTTCTTAGACACACAAGGGTGGAAGGGCTGTCGAGTGAAGTGCTCACTTAATAGTAGAGCGAAGACATGAGGAACAAGGGTAGATTGCTTAGAGTAACTAGGCGGGAAGCCATAGGTAGAACTAAGCTAAGGAAAAGAAAGAAAGAACTCCGTTGAAGGGTTTATATAGTGAAGTGAAGGTGTGATAGTTACATGTCACATTGATTAAGGGCTGGCATGAGAAGCAGCAATTGAATGTGAAAGAATCATAAAGAACCCACACATGAGAGAGAAACATTAAGGGCTGGCACATACAGCATGAGAAGAGTAGAAGAGAAAGAGTACCTGCACGGTGAGGAATAAGCATGCTTACAAGATGTATGGAATGTCATAGAATGACATGGAAGGATGTGAGTTAAGCATGAGAAAGGAAAAATGATTAGTCTGATAACAAAAGAAAAGAAAAAGTGTTCATCTTGCAAGCGAATCATAACATTACCCCCTTAGTAACCTGAAGCTATGGCGAGGATTCCTTACAATTCCATAAAGGTGGATCCCAGGGAGCCAGGGATGTTAGCATAGCTGACATCGTCTAATTTGTCTCCATCCTCATAGGGTGAGGGAGCATAGGGAGAGGAGAGTGCAGGATGATAAGAATTCTGGAAGAAGGAGGACGACTGATGAGAGGTGCGGTGAGGTGTGGCTCGACAGACAACTTGTCCATTGCGGAACATGACTTGGGGTCGGTGTGGCGTAGATGTGAACAAGGACTGAGTGCAAGAAGAGGTGAGGCGAGACACAAGGGGGTGAGAAGGTCCAGGGCAGTGGGCAAGAGAATGACCAGGTGCTCATCGTAGGCATCCTGTGCAAACATGTTGCTGATAGAATAATTGGATATGCCCAAGACAGTTGCATTGGAAGCAACACTGGTTGAAACAAGGGTGCCCAAGGTAAACGCGATTTCGACCATTATGACCAGTCCATCAGTCATTGAGTATCTGCCTATGGATAGGCAACCCATCTCTCAGAACATTGCTCCCAAGTCCTCGACCCATGATGATAAGATCTTGGAAGTGATTATCAATGTCAAGGAGAAAGGTATTATAGTCCATTTGGAAGGCATAGGAGTATAACTGGTAACACACATGGTAAATGAAGTCCTGCATGGTCCTGCTGAGGATGGTGTGAGGAAAGATTGGGCCTGAGCCAGAGATGAAGGCGGCGATGTGGTTTAACTGCATTGTGGTTTTGAACCAAGTATAAATAGGGGAGCCATCCGAAGAATAAACGCTAATAGGAACATGAAGATGATTGTTAGACATAAGCATGTGAAAGCAAACATAATTCTCATCAGTGAAATGCTCCTTCCAGAGGCAGTTAATGTGTTGATAAGTGGAGATATCTAAGGGCATTTGAGTGTCTCATCCTGAGTGGGCAATAAGAGAGTCTAAGCTGGGTGCATGAACGAGCTGAGGGCAATGGATGCCTAAGAATGAGGGGGGTTTGGGAGAAGGTTTCTGATGGGGTGAAGGCGTAAACATTGGCGAGGATTGGATCCTGCCCAAGACAGGGGAGACATGGGAGGCAGGAACATCACCAACAAGAGTGGCGAAGTTGACAGGCTGAGAGGTGGCAGGGCGAGTAGAAGAGACTCTTTCAGTGTCAACAGTGGGAAGGCAGATGGTGTTGGGGTTTGTAGAGGATGTAGCGGCAGGGGTATCGACATGGGCAAATTTGATGGCCATTAGGAGAGGATGGAGTGGGTTTATCAGCGGCATGGTGGGCAAGCAGATAAGAGAGAGAAAGCGTGGAGGTGACGTCTTTTATAATCATCAAGTAACTCTGATGAATGTTTTAGGTTCCGCTCAGGTTCTCATAAATCTTCCTCCATGGGGTATCCTTTCCATCAGATTAGGTACTGATGGGCCAATGGCATTCCTCGATGCTGTATGATTTGTTCAATTTCATATTCTTCTTGTCCTTTGACAAGATCTGGAGGTGGTATAGGGAAGTTCAGGCTGTGGACCTCATTTTCACAATAGGATGATAACAATGAAGCATGGAATGTGTTATGAATTTTCCACGTTCATGGGAGTTGGAGGCAATAGGAGACAGGTGAGATGACATCTGAGATAACGAAGGGGCCTTCATGTTTTGTGGTGAATTTTGGATCTTGAATGGACCTTTTAAGATTTCTGGCCTCCAGCCAAACTCATTGCCCCTTCTCAAAGGGTACAAATTTTAACTTAGACCTGGATGCCATGACTTGATGCACAAGTTCATGGGATGTGAGGACTTCTTCTTGTAGAGCGGTTAGCTCCTTGAGGTGGAATTCGACGGTGGATATCTTGGTGTTGGCGATTACTGAGGGAAGGGCACAGGGTTCGTAGCCCATTGAGATAAAACAGGAATTTGATGGTGACAGAATGGGGGTGGTGATTGTGCATGAATTCAGCATGGAAGATGTTGTTATGTGTGGCCTTTGGTGGGGTCACACGTAGACCTACTAACACCTAGCAGGATTAAAGGAGATTGGTCGTTCATGTATACAATGACATAAGGTCAGCCGTGGGGATGCTGAGTCTAAGTACTGTCAATGATGTTGATGGGTCAAAGGTAACTGCTGTCTAGCTTGACTAGCAGGTTGTAGGGTCAAAGGTTTGAGGACACACTTAAGGCAGAAAGCCAAGTGTGAAGCATTCACTTAATAGTAGAACGAGGACTGAGGAGTAAGAACCAGTGGATTGCTAGTGCTAACTAGGTGACAAGCCGTAGATAGAACTAAGCTAAGGAAAAGAGATGAAGAGCCCTGTTGAAGGGTTTATATAGTAAAATAGAAGCGTGACAGTTACGTGTCACAATGGTTAAGGGCCAGCGTGGGAAGCAGCATTGGAAGATAGAAAGAACAATGGAGAAACCACATGTGAGAGAAATGTTAAGGGCCAGCACATTCGGCATGAGAAGATTAGAAGAAAAGGAGTATCTGCGCAGTGGAGGATAAGCATGCTTATGAGGTATAAGGAACATCATAGAACGACATAGAAGGTTGTGAATTAAGTGTGAGAAGTGAAATGATTAGTCCGAAAGTAAAAGTAAGGAAAAAGTATTTGTTCTGTGAGCACATCATAACATTATCCCCTTAGTAATCTGAAGCTATGGTGAGGATTCCTTACAAGTCCCTAAAAGCGGGTCCTGGGGAGCCAGTGATGTTTGTGTAGCTGACATCATCCAGTTCATTGCAATCCTCATAGGGCGAAGAGGCACGGGGGGAGGATGGTACAGGATGGTAAGACTGTTGGGAGGACGAGGATGATTGATGAGAGGTACGACGGGGCAGGGCTCTATGGACAATTTGTCCATTGCAGAATGCAGCTTGGGGGTAGCAAGGTGTGGACATAGATGAGAATTGAGCGTGTGGAGAAGTGAGGTAGGATGCAAGGGGGTGAGAGGTTCCTGGATAGCAGACGAGAGAATGGCCTGGTGCTCATCAGAGACACCCCATGCAGACATGTTGCTAACAGAATAGCTGGGTATGTCCGAGACAATTGCACTGGAAGCACTATTGATTGAAACAGGGGTGCCTGGGATAGACGTGATCTCTGCTGTTATGACCAGTCCACCAGTTGTTGAGTGTTTGCCTGTGAATAGGCAATCCGTCCCTCAGGACTTTGTTTCCAAGTCCTCGACCTATGGTGGCGAGATCTCAGAAGTGGTTATCGACATCAAGGAGAAAGGTGTCATAACCCATTTGAAAGGCATGAGAATACAACTGGTAACGCATGTGGTAGATGAAATCCTGCATAGTCCTGCTAAGGGTAGTGTGAGGAAAGATCGGGCCAGAGCTAGAGATAAAGGCAGTGATGTGATTTAGTTGCATCGCGGTTTTGAACCAAGTAAAGATAGGAGAGCCATCAGAAGAGTAGACACTAATTGGAACATGAAGGCGATTGTCAGACATAAGCAAGTGGAAATGAATATAAATCTCATCAGTAAAACACTCTTCTTGGAGCTGGTTGGTGTGTCAATGAGTGGAGATGTCTAAAGGAACCTGGGAGTCCCATCCTGAGTGGGTGATGAGGGAGTTAGAGCTAGGCATGTGGACGAGTTGCGGGCAATGAACTCCTAGGAAAGATGGGGGTCCTGGAGAAGGTTCCCAATGAGGCAGAGAAGTAAATGTTGGTGAGGATTGGATCCTGCCCAAGACGGAGAAGACATGGGACTGGGAAACATTACCAATAAGAGTGGCAAAGTTGACAGGTTGAGGGGTGGTGGGGCAAGTAGGAGAGACCCTCTTAGGGTCAGTAGTGAGGAGGCAGATGGCATTGGGGTTTGTGGAAGGTGTGGCAGTAGGGGTGTCGACATGAGCGAATTCGATGGCCATTAGAAGAAGGTGGAGTGGAGTTATCTGCGGTGTGGTGGGCAAGTGGATGGGAGAGAGAAAGCGTGAGGGTGATGTCTTTTATAGTCATCTAGCAACTCCGACGAATATTTCAGGTTCTACTCAGGTTCCCATGATTCTTCTTCCACAGAGTATCCTTTCCATCGGATCAAGTATTGATGGGCTGATGGCATACCTTGATGCTGTATGATTCATTCTATTTTGTATTCTTCTTGTCCTTCGACAAGATCTGGGGGCAGTGTGGGGAAGTTCTGGCTGTGGATGTTGTTTTTGCAATAGAGCGATAACAGGGAAGCATGGAATGTGTTGTGTATCTTCCACATTTGTGGAAGTTGGAGACAATAGGAGATAGGGAAGATGACATCAGAGATAACAAAGGGACCCTTGTGTTTTGTGGTGAACTTTGAGTCTTGAATGGACCTTTTAAGATTTTTGGCTTCCAGCCAAACTTGTTGTCCTTTCTCAAAGGGTATGAATTTCGTCTTAGACCTGGATGTCATAACTTGTCATGCAAGTTCATGGGATGCAAGGGCTTCTTCTCACAGAGCAGTTAACTCTTTGAGGCGAGATTCGGTGGTGGGGATGTTGGTGTCAGCAATCATCAAAGGAAGGGCATGGGGTTCATATCCTATCATGAGATAAAACGGGGATTTGCCGGTGACGAAATGGGGATGGTGATTGTGCATGAATTTGGCATGGGAAATGTGATCAGACCAAGTAGAGGGGTGGTCTTCACAGTAGATGCGAAGATAAGTTTCAACTTTCTGGTTAACTCGTTCTGTTTCGCTGTTGATCTGGGGGTGATAAGAAGTGGAAAGGGAAAGATCGTAGTTCAGGAGGCGGCCTAGCTCTTTGGCAAAAGTGGAGGTGAACTATGGTCCCCAGTTGGAGATGACTTTGTCATAGAGACCGAAGTGGAGATAGACCTTGTGGAAAAAGAGCGCTACTACACCCTCGGCAGTGATAGTTTTCTTGGTAGGGCAAAGAATTACCTCCTTAGTAAGGCTGTGATCCACCATGATCAATAAGGAATTAAATCCTCCGGACAGTGGGAGATCGATGATCAGATCACAAGAGATTTGTTGGAATGAATGGGAGCAGGAGGATGGAATAAGGATGAGTGGGGGGGTGGTGGGGTGGGTGTTTGCTTTGTTTTGCTAGCACACAGCACAGCCGTCAACATAGGAATGGACAAAGGTGGTGAGGTTGGGCCACCAGAACTCATTAGCAATAAGTTGGTGGGTTTTCAAGTAGCCAGAGTGGCTGATGGAGCCATGGTCATGGGAGCATTGTACCACAGCGCAGTGAAGGTTATGGTTGGGAGGGACATAGATGCACCCCTGGTATTGGAGGACACCACCATGGTAATGCCAGTCAGAGAGGTGAGAGCAAAAGGCTGGGGGAAGATATCTGTCAATCTCCTGAAGTTTGTGGAGGACAAGGTCATCAGAAGTGGAGGCAGAGGCGATGTGGTTAGAGAGGGCAGAGTTGATAAGATGGATGAAGAGGGTGTCAGAGAGGAGGGTGACTCCAATATTATCTGAGTCAGCACAGGGAAGTAAATCAGGGCAGCAGGATAGGGTGTCAAGTCTGGCAAGTTGGGTACTGGGGACATGAGTGATCAAGTAATCATAGTCAGCGAGGTCAAGGAGCCAGCAGGCCTGTCATCAGTTGAGGTCTTGGGGGCGGCGGAAGCATGTCAAGTTTTTGTGATTTGAGAAGATCATGACAGGGAAGGAAGAGCCATGAAGGTATTGCCTTCAGGCTTTGAAACTGCAGATAACAGCCAAGAGCTCCTGGTCGTGGATATCATAGTTGCATTCTGTGGAGGAAAACAATTGTGATAAGTAGGAGCAGGGGTGCCAATCCCTGTTCACATTCATTTGTAACAGAATACTTCCTGACGTGTATTTCGAGGTGTCGGTGGCCATGGCAAAAGGGCAAGAGATGTCAGGCATAAAGAGGACAGGCTTATGGAGGAACAACTCCTTGAGTTGCTCAAAAGCAGTCTGTTGTGCAGTAGACCAGGTCCAAGGCATGGTTTTCTTCGTGAGGTCAATGAGGGAATAGGCAATATTAGAATATCCAGGGATAAAACATCTGTAGAAATTGGCGAAGCCAAAGAAGGAATGGACATCCTTGACCTTTTGTGGTGTTGGCCACTTGGTGATACCATCAAGCTTGATGGGATCCATGATGAGTTGTCCTTATTTAACAATTATGCCAAGGTATTCGACTTCAGGAATGGTGAATTGACATTTCTCTAGTTTGAGGTGGAGATCGAGTTCCGTCATCCTTTGGAGGACACAGTGGGTTTGTTTAGTGTGGGTTTCATCATCTGGGGAGAAAATAAGTAGATCGTTCATGTATATAACTAACCACCCTTTAGCAATCATATCGTGGAAAGAGTCATTCATAAATTGTTGGAACATTGCAGGGGAGTTAGTCATCTCAAAAAACATTACCATTGGTTCGAAGAGTCCTTTGTGAGTGAGGAAGGCACCTTTCCATTGGTGCCCATCCTTTATACGTATGTTATTATATCCCCAGCATACGTCAAACTTGGTGAAAACGTGAGCTCCTTTGAGTTTATCAAGAAGATCAGAGATTAGAGGGAGTGGGTAGGTGTCGTGAATGGTGTGCTCATTGAAATACCAGTAATCTTGGCAGGGGTGGAGTTTGCCATCTTTTTTTTTTGACAAAGAAGAATGGCGATGTCTGGGGGGAGTTTGAAGGATGGATTTTACCGGTGACAAGATTTTCATTAAGAAAGTCTTCTGTGGCTTTCTTTTCGTCAGGAGTGAGCAGGTAAAGTTTACCGATCTTTGGGGTAAACGAGTCTTTGACATTGATTTCATGATCATAAGGTCTGGACGGAGGAAGGGAGTCAGCAGATTCTTTGGTGAAGACGGAGGCAAAGTCTTTGTATGCATTCAGTAGGGTGACTTTTGGTTTGGTTTTCCCAGTGGCAGTGGGAAGTTCAGTAGCAGTAGTAAGCTTGGCAATGAGCTTTGGGTGGGTCTTATGGTAGCAAGATCCTGATTTAAGAATTCATTGATGAGAGTTGATATATAATGCACGGCAGACATAGAGATTCCTGTCAGGCATATCCAGAAATGTGGAATGTTACGATTCGCTCGCAGAATGAACACTTTTTCTTTTCTTACAATATCGGACTAATACTTTCCATTTCTCACACTTAACCTCACTCTGTCCATGTTGTTCTACAACATTCCATATATCTCGTAAGCGTGCTTATCCTCCACTGCGCAGGTACTCTATTTCTTCTGATCTTCTCACGCCATATGTGCCAGCCCTTAACATCTTTCTCTCATGCATGGTTTTGCCATTGGCTTTTCCATTTCTAATGCCATTTCCCATGCCGGCCCTTATTCGTTGTGACACGTAACCATCACACCTCCACTTCACTATATAAACCCTTCAACAGGGCTTCTTCATCTTCTCCTTAGCTTAGTTCTACCTATGGCTTGTCGCCTAGTTAGCACTAGCAATCCATTACCTTTGCTCCTTGTGTCTTCACTCTACCATTAAGTGAGCACTTCACACTACGGCTTACCCATCTTCATGTATCCTTGCCCTGAAACCTTTGACCCACTTGTCAAGTTAGACAGCGGTTACCCTCAGATCCGTCAGAACCTCTGGTGGTACTCTTGATCCAGTATCCCTATGGCTGGCCCCACGTTGTCGTATACACGAACAACTGAACCCCTCAACCCTGCTAGGCATTACTAGGTCTACATGCGACCACACCCACGGCCATGCGTAACAAAACAACTAAGCTATCTCCTCATTCGGATACTATCACGTACGCCACCCACCATAGCTTCCCACCGAAACACTCAAACCACTGATCCACGTTGGAATCTTCGAGAACCTCCACATACTTCGTACTCTAACTCCTCTGACACCTCTGACAATCCCAACCAGGCATATTGGGACGAAGACCCCGACGAGCCTTATTAGACTCAGATGAAGAACTCGCTACTTGCGACCTTACCCACAGCTTCTCCACTTCTGTGCAGATACCTTGCCCTCAGACACCCCCGTCCCCAACTCCCAGACGCCAAACTGGCCACATCTTTCCCCCTATTCCTCATCCTCCATCACCCACTATGACTACCAAACCCCTTGAACTTTGCATCGGCACCCCAGACAAGTATGATGGTGATTACAAGACAGCCAAGCAATGGTTTGACTCTGTCGCCTGTTACCTCAATGTCAACACTGAGGTATATACCATCGACTCAAAGTGCATCGCCTTTGTGCTTTCATATATGACCAGAGGCCCCATGCTCACATGGGCAAATACCTTTCGATCTTCAAAAATCGCAGCTGATGGCTTGATTTCCATGGGCTCATGGTCCGACTTCTGTGATACCTTCATCTTGGCGTTCAAACATTACGACACCACCAGCAATGCAATTGCCTAGCTCACCACTACCCATATGACTGCCACCAAGAACAGTGGATACTTCCCCTCGCTCACAGAGTACAATGCTCAGTTTCAGAGTCACTGCGCCATTGCCGGCATCACTGACAATAATGTCCTGATCAGCTATTACTCAGCCACCATCCCCGATGCCCTCATGCACCGTATCCTAGCCATGGAGATGGTCCCCATCACTATAGATGCCTGGTTAAAGAAGGCAGTCACCTTCCAAACCCACATGGAGCGTGCTCGAGAAATCGCTGCTTGCCATAAGACCTCCACTCACCACACATACCACCAGTACACTGCCTCCACCCCTGCCAAAGACCCCAATGCCATGGACGTTGATGTCATCTGCCTCCAACGACTCACCCCCACCGAACAAGAACAATGCCACAAAGAAGGTAGATGCTTCTGCTGCTGCCAAAAAGGACACCAGGCCACTGCCTGTTCCACATTCACCTCGAACACCCCAAGGCCAAAGAAGGTTGTCCAGAAGATTGTAGAAGTAGAAGTTGAGGACGACGATGAAGTCCCTCGACTACAAGAGATTGACAATGAAGATGACGATGAAGAACCAAAGGTTTCTCGTGTCGCCTTTACTTCCCAGGATTTTTGAAACAGGACGCTGCCTCGACATCAGTAACTCCCTCCCATATGTGTACACCTGTACTTGTATCTACATCCAAGAAATCAATGTGTATTCCCTTGCAACTCATTGATCCTTTGCACACTATGAAAACCATCAACACTTGCGCCCTCATTGACAGTGGGGCTGACATCAACTGCCTCGACTGGGACTTTGCTAAGAAACACTGACTTCCCCTTGACAACTCCCCATGCCAATTCCTGTCAACAACATTAACCAAACTCCAAATGCCAAGGGAGCTATTCGCTACACCGCCTCCTTGTTCACCAACATCGATGGGATCGCCCAACACATACATTTCTACGTTATGCATTGCAGGTCTGAGAACGTGATTCTTGGAACACCCTGGCTCTGTCTCACCAATCTGGTCATCGATTGGTCGTTACAGACAATCAACATCCCCAAAATGGTGGATGAGTCCATCTCTCTCTACCACCTCCACGTCGCTGACCTAAAATGACATGAAGATGACCAACCTCATGCACCCCCCCTGAAGCCACCTTGTCATGTGATGGTCGAAACTATTCCTGATCACACCCTCTTCACATTCCTTGATATGCCAGACGGAAATCTCTACGTTCATTGCGCACTTTATAACAACTCCTATCAACGAGTCCTCAAATTGGGGTCCTGATATCATCAGACACACCCGAAGCTTGTCGCCAAGCTTACCACCACCACGGAACTAGCAGCTGCCACCGAGAAGGCCAAGCCAAAAGTCACCCTACCAGACGCATACAAAGACTTTGCCCCTGTCTTTGCCAAGGAGTCTGCTGACTTCCTTCCTCCGTCCCATCCTTACAATCACAAAATTAACGTCAAAGACTCGTTTACTCCGAAGATTGGCAAACTCTATCCACTCACCCCTGATGAAAAGAAAGCCACAAAAGACTTTCTCAATGAAAACCTCACTACCAGCAAGATCTGTCCTTTGAATTCCCCTCAAGCCTCGCCTTTCTTCTTTGTCAAGAAGAAAGATGGCAAACTCCGCCCTTGCCAAGACTACCAATATCTCAATGAACATACCGTCTGCGACACCTACCCGTTATCTTTGATCTCCAACCTCCTTGACAAACTCAAAGGTGCTTGTGTTTTTACCAAGTTCGACATATGATGGGGATACAATAACGTACGTATAAAAGACGGGCACCAATGGAAAGGTGCCTTCCTGACTCACAAAGGACTTTTCGAACCTATGGTGATGTTCTTTGGGATGACTAACTCCCCTGCAACATTTCAACGGTTCATGAATGACTCCTTCCGCAATATGATCACTGAAGGATGGTTAGTTATTTACATGGACAACCTCCTCATCTTCTCCCCAGATGATGCAATCCACACTGAACGTACTCACCATGTCCTTCAATGGATGACTGAGCTTGATCTCCACCTCAAATTGGAGAAATGCCAATTCGCGGTCCCCGAAGTCGAATACCTCGGGATGATCATCAAGGAAGGACAACTCGCTATGGACCCTGTCAAGCTAGATGGGATTGCTAAATGGCCCACATCACAAAAAGTCAAAGACGTCCGTTCCTTCTTAGGATTTGCTAACTTCTACAGATGATTTATCCCTGGGTATTCCAACATCACCCGCCCACTCATCGATCTCACCAAGAAGACTATGCCTTGGATTTGGGGCACTGCACAACAAACCGCCTTTGAATAGCTCAAGAAGTTGTTCCTACATAAGCCCATCCTTTTTATGCCCGATATCTCTCGCCTCTTTGCCATGGCCACCGATGTCTCTAAATATGTATCGGGAGGAATTTTGCTACAAACGGATGCAAACGGGGATTGGCACCCCTGTTCTTACTTATTTCAATCTTTCTCTTTCTCAGAACGCAACTATGATATTCATGATCGGAAGCTCTTGGCCATCATACGCGGTTTCAAAGCCTGGAGGCAATACCTTCATGGCTCTCCCTTCCTCATTAAAGTTTTCTCCAATTATAAGAATTTGACGTATTTCTGCCGCCCCCAAGACCTCAATTGATGACAAGCTCGCTGGCTCCTTGACCTCGCCGATTACAATTACTCTATCACCCATGTTCCTGGATCCCATTTAGCCAGCCCCAACAACCTATCCTGCTGACTGGACCTCCTTTCTCGTGCTGATTCCAACAACATCGGCGTCACCCTCCTCTCTGACACCCTTTTCGTTTGTCTCATCGACTCCACCCTCTCTAATCACATTGCCTCTACCTCTGCTTCCGATGACCTTGTCCTCCACAAACTTCAGGAGATTGATGGATCTCTTCCTTCAGCCTTCCGCTCTTACCTCACCAATTGATAATACTCAAACGGCATCCTCCAGTACCAGGGATGTGTCTATGTCCCTCCTGACCGTGACCTTTGCCGAGCTGTCGTCCAGTGCTCCCACGACCACACCTCTGCCGGTCACCCTGGCTATCTTAAAACCTGACAACTTGTCGCCTCCGAGTTCTGATGGCCCGGGCTTGCCGCCTTTGTCCACTCTTACATTGACGGCTGCGCCACATGCCAGCGCAACAAGGCAAACACTCACCCTACCGTTCCCCCACTCATCCCTATCCCTTCCTCCTGTTCTCATCCTTTCCAGCAAATCTTTTGTGATCTGATCACCGATCTCCCACTCTCTGGGGGATTTGACTCGTTATTGGTTGTGGTGGACCACAGCCTTACTAAAGGGGTAATTCTTTGCCCTACTAAGAAGACTATTACTGCAGAGGGCATAGCTGTGCTCTTTTTCCACAAAATCTACCTCTGCTTTGGACTCTATGAGAAAGTCATCTCAGATCGCAGCCCACAGTTTGGCTCTGCCTTCACCAAAGAACTTGGCCGACTACTCAACTACAACCTCTCCCTTTCCACAGCGTACCACCTCCAGACAGATGGAGAAACCGAACGAGTCAACTAAGAAGTTGAAACCTATCTCCACATCTACTGCGGAGACCACCCCTCCACATGGTCCAATCACATCTCTCACACCGAATTCACACATAATCACTGCCCTCATTCTGTCACGGGCAAGTCCCCGTTTTACCTCATGATGGGATATGAACCCCATGCCCTTCCTTTGGTGATTGCTGAAACCAACATCCCCGCTGTTGAAACCCGCCTCAAAGAGCTGACCGCCCTACGAGACAAAGCCCTCGCATCCCATGAACTTGCGTGACAAGTCATGACGTCCAGGTCTAAGTCGAAATTTGTACCTTTCAAGAAAGGACAACAAGTTTGGCTGGAGGCCAGGAATCTTAAAAGGTCCGTCCAAGATCTGAAGTTCACCACAAAACACGAAGGCCCCTTTGTTATCTCCAATGTCGTCTCCCCCATCTCCTATCACCTCCAACTCCCACAAACATGGAAAATCCATGATGTGTTCCATGCTTCCCTATTATTGTTACAGCTATATATTTTTCATCCTTCTCTATGCATTTATCTTATCAAGGGAAAACCCGACTTAGACACAGTGCCAGACACAGGGGATCTATGGGCCCTTCAAAGATCAGTGGGCTTCACTTTCAGCTCTTCACCTTTTGCCCCACTAATCACAACACGTATTTAATACATCATGATCATCACAGATCTCACACCAGTCACCCCATCACTGTGATGTGATCCCTTATCTTTAATTACCATTGACATCTTCCATTCTACCCACCCACAGCAGATCAATGGCTGGTAACCTCATGTACATATTAATCTCCATTACAGGCCGACTCCTCATGTTGATCATGTTGGGCTTAGGGGATGGACTTATGTAGATACATATCTAGATTGGTACACAAACATGTATCTACATGTAGCATAGTATATAAAGCAAGACTGGACGAAGCTCAGTCTCCAGTCTAGTTCTCTTGTTCCACTGTCTACAAAGTATTCCTAAGAATCCACTCGATGTCTAGAGAAGTTGGTGATTGCCTACAATGATTGTAGTCGCAACACTAGAACTAGACTGTCTTACATTCTCGTATCCAATCACCACAGAAAGTCAGATGTGCACTAGTCTCTTTACTTGACCCCTCGCTTTTGCAAGTAAGCGCATCCTCTAGTCACTAGAAGTAGTACTAAGGGCATCCTACTCAGTGCCTATCTCGTTTCACCAATCCTTACTCCCTTTCCTCGCTTACATTCCTCATGTGGACATAACGCAACCTTGGGAACTCGTAGATGTTCCAGCAGCCATAGGAGAACCAGTAGTAGTTAAAGTAGAAAGCAGGGAGCACTTGCTAGCAACAGTGAGCAGAAGGAGTAAAGTCGATCCAAACGACTGACCAGACGTTGCAGCCAGCGAAGAAGAATTCTGAAGATTGTTAGAATAGGATCTCCAACCAAGAAGCTTTAGTAATGGAGCAGACGTCGACATTATCATCACAGATATAAGATTCACAGGACACACATATTACTAGGACACCACACCATCGCCACAAACCCTCAGCCCTATCAGTGAAAGAGCCTCACTTTGCCACCCCATGACCCCTATCCCTGATGTCATCAGAAACCAAGAACCAGACCCTTATGCATGGCCCATAGCCCGAAGGAACGTGTGCTTAGAAGCAACCCTAGAAGCGCAGCAATTTGAAAGAGAAGCAAGCACAGCCAGAAGGCAATGCAGAGAAGCCTCAGAGCTAGAAGAAGAAGACAAAGACATAGCTTCTCGCACAAAGAGACAGCATCACGAATATCCACAAATGATCAGAAGGAATGATCATTATAGTCAAGTACAACTGAGAGTACAACAAAGAAAGTCATACAAATACTAGTCACCTTTACCACCCTCTTTACAATCACAATGTCTTTCATTTCCATTTCAGCCAACAATCTCCGTACCACCTTCGCAGACATAGATGCTAATCACCTAGAAGTGATCGCACAATTCGCACAAACCCAAGATAACAGATATGATCACCTTAGCAGCGAAATAGTACAACTAAAGAACACAGTGTCACGAATTGAACAAATGATCCAGGCTTTAACGAGCCAGCCAAGATCACCTATGAGACAACCAACTCCAAGTGGGTCAGGGGCAACACAAACAAAGCCAACTATCAATACGTCATGAAAGGTAGAAGTCTTTGCAGATCCAGGAGATTTCGACAGATCATTTGCCAAGTTCGATGAATGATGGGCAAAGATCCAGGCATGGATCCAAATCAATCAGCATGCCATAACCCCTCATAGCGGAGACGCAATATTAGCAGTCTTATCCCGACTGAAAGGACCAAGGGCAGGACCCTTCACACAATTAAGACTACAAAGACTCTACACAAATTAAGGATACAGTTGGACAGACCTTGAGGGAGAACTAAGAGATCTCTTCAGAGGCAGTAATATCAAAGACAGAGCCACAAAAAAGATAAACGACATGAAACAAGGAAACACTCAGCCAATTGACGATTTCCTTGTCAAATGGTATGCAGAATATGAAAAAGCTGAATTAGGAGACCCACATGGAGTGTATCTTCTAGAGCAAAATGTCAAGAGGTATATCATGGATTATATCTGGAAGAACGGATTAAGAAAAACAACTGTTCACAAAATAATGGAAACGTTAAGAAGTGTAGGACACCGTCTTGAAAGTTTGGATCTCATTAGAGGGTGAACGCAATTTAGGTTTGGATCTAAACCCAAAGACCCTAATGCTATGGACATCAGTGCGGCTCAGAAAGGAGCCAAGTCTTGCTACAACTGCAGAGAAACTGGCCATTTCGCAAAGCAATGCAAGAAACCTTCTATCAAGTGTGATCTTTGTGGATGGTCAAATGGCCACAAAAAGAACTGCTGATGCAGGCAGGTAAGAAGCACATCCTTGGATGACGTAAAAAGCACCGAACACATTTACACTCCCGGCACATAAGCTGAAAAAGGGAAAGGACATGACCCCATGGCAGCTATAAGGGGCATGTCATTTGAAGAAGCAAGGGCATTCTTCAGGGATGTCGAAGATGCCGAGAATAGGAAGTCGGCAAAAGGCAGAGCCTAGATTTAGGAACTGGGTCTAATCTAGGCAAAGGTAAGCGTAAGCAGGTACACTTTCCAATAGACAATCATTTCTCTAGTCTACATGTTTACGATATGGAAGCAGCACCTTCTACTATTATTTCTTCTTCTTCTTCTTTACCGATAGAGGAGTCCTCTCAGAGGCTTGGCTGGGGCATCACACTGGTGCTTAATTCCTCTTCGATGAAAGCTAATCCTTCAATCTCATCTGCAGATCAAATCTCAGATGAAGGAATCTTTTGCAGATCATTAAAAATTGATAACGAACTAAAAATGAAGATAAAGGTAAAACTCAAAAACACTGATCAAGATTTTATTTCAGTATCAGCCCTCCTGGACTCTGGCGCAAACTGCATCTTTGTAGATAATGTATTCGCAATGCAACACGCATTACCATTCAGACAACTCGCACAACCCCTCACTGTCTATAATGTGGATGGTACCCAGAACGAAGTAGGCAAGATCACACACGTTGCATCCCTCCTATTAGATTACAAAGGATATTGAGAAATAGTCAAAGCAGAAGTCACCAGTTTAGGAAAGAATCAAATGGTGATCGCTACTCTTGGTTAAAGAAATATAACCCAGACATTAACTGGAAAACTGGGGAGATTAAACTAAGAAGTCGTGGAAAAGAATGTTGGGAGCTCAGAGATAAAAGCGTCTATCTCAGGCTATTAGAGAAGGAGGAGCAGGAAGCTCAATACAAAGTATATGAAACAATAAAAATGTTGGAAAAGAAACAAAATGAATAACAAGAACGAAATATCAGGATAGGGCAAGCAATAGATGAAAAGCTTAAATCCCTTATGGATCAAAAGAAGTCTGTGGCAGAACTGGTACCAGAATGCTACCACAAGCATCTAAAGGTGTTCGAAGAAAAGGCATCTACCAGAATGCCCACATAGAAATCTTGGGATCATGCCATAGATCTTAAAGAAAACTTTCAGCCAAAGAAAGGAAGACTCATACCCCTGAGCGCAGATGAACAGAAGGAAGTATCAGACTGGTTAGAAGATCAGTCATCCAAAGGGTACATTAGACCCTCTAAATCTCCTCAGACATCACCAGTTTTCTTCGTGCCAAAGAAAGACGGATGAAAGTGCATGGTGCAGGATTATCGTTATCTAAACTCACAAACAGGGGCTAAGCTATTCACGACATTGGATCTCAGATGGGGATACAATAATGTATGCATCAAAGAAGGTGACAAATGGAAAGCAGCCTTCATCACGCATAAGGGAACATTCGAACCCCTGGTTGTGTTCTTTGGATTGTGTAATTCTCTGGCCACTTTCCAAACGATGATGAACGAATTATTTGCAGACATGGAAGACGTCGTAGTAGTCTACATCGATGATGTCATGATATTTACAAAGACAGATAATGAACAAGAGCATGTAGAAATTGTCAAGAAAGTATTAAAATGCCTAGAAGAGAATGATCTCTTTGCCAAAGCAGAAAAGTGTCACTTTTTCAAGAAAGAAGTCGACTATTTGGGGATGGTTGTAGGACAAGACGGGATCAAGATGGATTGAAAGAAGGTCGACGCCATCTTAGATTGGCCAGCACCCACCAATATGAAAGGAGTGCAAAGCTTTCTCGGTCTTGCCAACTACTATCGTTGCTTCATAAAAGAATATGTGCAAGTCGCTAGACCTCTGAACGACCTCCTAAAGAAAGATGTCTCTTGGAAATGGGACTCTCAACAAAAGGACACTTTCGACAAGCTAAAAGAACAATTTACCACGGCTCCCATTCTCGCCTACCCAGACATCGATTGTCAATTCCGTTTAGAAACAGATGCTTCTGATTACACAACAGAGGCAGTATTATCTATACTAAAGGAAGATAAATGGCACCCAGTGGCATACAGTTCACACTCAATGTCACCAGAGGAAAGAAATTATCCTATCACGGATAAAGAGATGTTGAGCATCATTAGAGCATTAGAGCAGTGGCGCCATTATCTAGAAGGAACAGAACATCCATTTGAAGTATGGAATGATCATGCAAACCTTCAATACTTTATGAAAGCGCAAGATCTATCTAGAAGACAAGCTAGATGGGTGCAATACCTATTCAGATTTAATTATACTTTTGTATACAAACCAGGATCGTCCAACGCCAAAGCAGATGCTCTCTCTCGAAGAGAAGACCACAAGCAGGGAATAGAGGATGATAACAAAGGAATAACTATGATATCCCTGGAGCAGATAAGGACAACATCATCCAAAGTCGCAATCTACGATGAAGAGGCACAGCTACATCAAGAAATATTTAACCAAACATGTCTCTCGACGGAGACAGAAGTACAGAAGTTATGTAAAGAGTACAAAGTGTGTGAAGAAGCGAACAGGCTTCTTTACCAAGAAGGAAACCAGTTATACATTCCAGCCAAAAACGGAGATAACGAAGATTTAAGAATCAAGACCCTTAAATTATGTCATGACTTGCCTATGGCAGGTCATCCCGGAAATGAAAAGACTATTGAATTGGTCTTACGTCACTATTGGTGGCCTGGTGTCACAACTCAGATTAAGGACTATGTATCTCACTGCGATCGATGCACACGAATGAAATCCTCCAACCAGCCCAGCTCTGGTTTATTGCAGCCTCTAGAAGTCCCTAGCAGACCATGGCAGGACATATCTGTTGATTTTGTCACTGATCTGCCAGAAAGTAATGGATCAGACAGCATTTTAGTCACTGTAGATCACTTCTCAAAAGAAGTGGTGCTTATTCCTTGTCGCAAGGCGACGTCTGCCATTGAGACAGCAAGTCTCTACCTACATTACATCTTCAAGCACAACGGAATTCCTTTATCTATTGTGTCCGATTGAGGACCACAGTTTGCTTCACAAGTCATGACAGAGCTATGCAAGAAGCTTAAAATAAAGCAACGTTTATCTACTGCACATCACCTACAAACAGATGGTCAAACAGAGAGAATAATTAGGGATGTGCAGCAGTATTTAAGAATATTCTGCACAGAGCACCAAGGCGAATGGGCACAATGGTTACCCATTGCACAATTTAGCAATAATTCTAAGAGGCAAGCCTCCATCAAGAAGTCTCCATTCGAAGTCATTCGTTCCTATACCCCACGCATGGGAATAGAACCCATTGCATCATCCTCCAAGGCACCAGCTGCTGATGAATTCCTATCCATCCTACACGATGTAACGGAGCAAACTAAATTAAATCTAGAACAAGCTCAGCTGCATATGAAAACACAAGCTAATAAACATAGAAAGGAGACTCCTCCCTATAACATTGGAGATCAAGTGTGGCTTTCCACAGATAACTTAAAGTTGCCATGTGAAAGTTGCCATGTGAAAGTCGCAAGTTAACGGAGTAATGGTTAGGGCCATATGACATCATCACACTAGTTGAGGATAATGCAGTCACCCTTCGCTTGCCATCCTCCATGCAAATTCATCCAACTATTAATATATCATGGGTTAAGCCTTATAAAGAAAGGCTTCAGGGACAATCTGTCATCGCTCCTGGCCCTATACAGGTAATCTAAAGTGTGGTTATCCACCGATAACTTAAAGTTGCCGCGTGCAAGTCGCAAATTAACAGAGCGATGGTTAGGGCCATATGACATCATCACACTAGTTGGGGATAATGCAGTAATCCTTCGTTTGCCATCCTCTATGCGAATCCACCCAACTGTTAATATATCACAAATTAAGCTTTATAAAGAAAGACTTCAGGGACAACCTGTCATTGCTCCTAGCCCTATTCAGGTAACTGAGGATTGAGATAATTTATATGAAGTAGAAAGGATCATCACTAGTAGATTCAAAGATCATCACCTTGAATACCTGGTCCATTGGCTAGGCTATGATGAGACAGATCAAACTTGGGAACTGGAAGATCATCTTCTACCGGGTGCGCTTGATGCCATTGGCGATTTCCATAGGGAGTATCCTTCTGCACCTTGAAGGTTGTGGATGTCTCATTTGGCATTTATACGATGCTTTCACAAACGCAAAGATCTTACTCTTCCTTCGACACACCCTTTTGATCACCTAGAAGTCGATCCCTAGATGGGGGGTAGTGTTACAGCTATATATTTTTCACCCTTTACTTTACGCATACGAATGTTTTCTTTATCTTATCAAGGGAAAACCCAACTTAGATACTGTGCCAGACACAGGGGATCTATGGGCCCTTCCAAATCAGTGGGCTTCTCCTCTAGCTCTTCACCTTTTGCCCCACTGATTACAATATGTATTTAATACATCGTGATCATCACAGACCTCACATCAGTCACCTCATCACTGTGATGAGATCCCTTATCTTTAATTACCATTGATATCTTCCATTCTACCCACCCACAGCAGATCAATGGCTGATAACCTCATATATATATTAATCTCCATTATAGGCCAACTCCT
>JBBPTX010000207.1:0-47789 GCA_038094595.1 Pulveroboletus aff. annulatus
TACATGTTTACGATACGGAGGCAGCGCCTTCCACTATTATTTCTACTTCTTTGCCGACAGAGGAGTCCTCTCAGAGGCTCGGCCGGGGCGTCACACCGGTGCTTAATTCCTCTTCAAAGAAAGCTAATCCTTCGATCTCACCTGCAGATCAAATCCCAGACGAAGGAATTTTTTGTAGATCACTCAAAATCGATAATGAACTAAAAATGAAAATAAAGGTAAAACCTAAAAACACTGATCAAGATTTCATTTCAGTATCGGCTCTTTTGGACTCAGGCGCAAACTGCGTCTTCGTGGATAATGTATTCGCCATGCAGCATGCACTCCCATTACGACAACTCGCGCAACCCCTCACTGTCTATAATGTAGATGGTACACAAAACGAAGCAGGCAAAATTACGCATGTCGCATCCCTTTTACTAGATTATAAAGGACATCGAGAGATAGTCGAAGCCGAAGTCACTAGCTTGGGAAAGAATCAAATGGTGATCGGCTACTCTTGGCTAAAGAAGCATAACCCAGATGTCAATTGGAAAACGGGAGAAATAAAATTAAGAAGTTGCGGAAGGGAATGCTGGGAACTCAGAGATAAAAGCGTCTATCTCAGATTATTAGAAAAAGAAGAGCAGGAAGCTCAATATAAAGTATATGAAAAGATAAAAACACTAGAAAAGGAACAAAATGAAAGAAAGGAACGAAATATTAGAATAGGCCAAGCAGTGGACGAAAAGCTCAAGACCCTCATGGATCAAAAGAAATCCGCTGCGGAACTCGTACCAGAATGCTATCATGAGCATCTGAAAGTATTCGAAGAGAAGGCATCCACCAGAATGCCTATACGAAAACCCTGGGATCACGCTATAGATCTTAAAGAAGATTTCCAACCAAAGAAAGGAAGACTTATACCCCTAAGCGCAGATGAACAAAAGGAAGTGTCAGATTGGTTAGAAGATCAGTCATCAAAAGGATACATCAGACCTTCTAAATCTCCTCAAACGTCACCAGTCTTCTTCGTACCAAAGAAAGATGGACGAAAACGCATGGTCCAAGACTACCGCTATCTAAATTCGCAGACAGTACGAAACAACTACCCCCTCCCTCTCATTTCGCAACTCGTAGATCGATTAAAAGGGGCTAAATTATTTACAACGTTAGATCTCAGATGGGGATACAACAATGTACGCATCAAAGAGGGCGATGAATGGAAAGCAGCCTTTGTCATGCATAAAGGAACCTTTGAACCCTTGGTCATGTTCTTCGGGCTGTGCAACTCTCCAGCCACCTTCCAAACCATGATGAATGAATTATTTGCAGACATGGAGGATGTTGTGGTGGTCTACATCGACGATGTCATGATATTCACCAAGACAGACAATGAACAAGAACATGCGGAAATCGTTAAGAAAGTATTAAAGCGTCTAGAAGAGAACGACCTCTTCGCCAAACCAGAGAAGTGTCATTTCTTTAAGAAAGAAGTTGATTATTTGGGGATGGTCGTAGGACAAGATGGGATCAAGATGGATCTCAAAAAGGTTGATGCCATCTTAGATTGGCCAGCACCTACCAATGTGAAAGGAGTGCGAAGCTTTCTCGGTCTTGCCAACTACTATCGTCGATTCATTGAGGGATACGCGCAAGTCGCCAGACCTCTGAACGACCTCCTAAAGAAAGACATCCCTTGGAAATGGGAGTCAGCACAACAAGACGCTTTCGATAAATTAAAGGAACGATTCACCACCGCTCCTATTCTCGCCTATCCAGACATTGACTGTCAATTCCGATTAGAAACAGATGCTTCTGACTACGCAACAGGAGCAGTCCTATCTATACTAAAAGAAGATAAATGGCATCCAGTAGCGTTCAGCTCACACTCAATGTCACCAGAAGAAAGAAATTATCCTATCGCAGATAAGGAGATGTTGAGCATCATCAGGGCGTTAGAACAATGGCGTCATTATCTAGAAGGAACAGAGCACCCATTTGAAGTATGGAATGACCATGCAAATCTCCAGTACTTTATGAAAGCACAAGATCTATCTAGGAGACAAGCCAGATGGGCGCAATATTTATCCAGATTTAACTATGTTTTTGTATACAAGCCAGGATCGTCCAACGCAAAAGCGGACGCTCTCTCTCGAAGAGAAGATCATGCGCAGGGTATAGAAGACGATAATAAGGGAATAATCATGATATCCCCGGAGCGGATAAGGACAACATCATCCAAAGTCGCAATCTACGATGAAGGGGCACAGCTACTGTTACAGCTATATATTTTTCACTTTTACTTAACGCATAAACGAACATTCCTTTATCTTATCAAGGGAAAACCTGACTTAGACACTGTGCTAGTCACAGGGGATCTACGGGCCCTTCCAGATCAATGGGCTTCACTTTCACTCCTTCACATTCGCCCCATTGATCACCTACACATATTTAATCACCGTGATCATTGCAGACCTGCACACAGTCACCCACATCACTGCAATGTGATCCCTTATCGTTAATTACCGTTGACATCTTCCATTCTACCCACCCGCAGCAGATCAACGGCTGGATACCTCATGTATATATTAATCTCCGTTACAGGCCGACTCCTCATGTCGATCATGGGCTTAGGGGATGGACTTATATAGATATATATCTAGATTGGTACACAACATGTATCAATATGTAGAATAGTATATAAAGCGAGACTGGACGGAGCTCAGTCTCCAGTCTAGTTCTCTTGTTCTCTGCCTACACAGTAGTCCTAAGAAATCCTCCTCTCTCGACGTCTATCTGATAGTGATTGCCTGCAAGAAATTGTAGTCGCAACAGTGGCCATTCTTGATACATACATTATTATTGCCTCATCACATATCAAACTTGGTGAATGTCTTGATGGCTTTGAGCTTGTCAAGAAGGTCAGAGATGAGAGGAAGTGGATAGGTATTGTAGATGGTGTGTTCATTGAGGTAGTGGTAGTCTTGACATGGTTAGAGTTTGCCATCTTTCTTCTTGACAAAGAAGAAGGGTGACACTTGAGGGGGATTGAGGAATGGATTTTGCCAGCAGTGAGATTTTCATTCAGAAAGTCTTTAGTATCCTTCTTTTTCTCTAGGGTAAGCAGATAAAGTTTGTCAATCTTAGAGGTAAGGAGTCTTTGATGTTGATTTTGTGATTATAGAGTCTAGATGGGGAAAGAGAATTGGCAGATTCCTTGACGAAAACTGGCACAAATTTGGCATATGCATTGGAAAGGGTTACTTTGAGCTTAGCTTGTTCTGCTGCTGTAATGTGTTCAATGGTGGTGGTTAGCTTGGCAACAGACTTCAGATATGTGACATGATATTTTGACCTCTTTTTGATGACATAGTTGATGGTGTATTTTATGATAGCACAATCTATGTAGGTTTTCCCATTAGGAAGAGTGAGGAATTGGATAAGGTGGTGGTTAGGGACAGTCTCTACAAGGGTATATCATAGAGGTCAAAGAGTCAGGGGCAGAGTTTTTTGGTGGATGGCATCATGCCATTTGAGATCCATAATGTATGTAGATATGATAAAATGAGGTGGATTTATCTAAGGATTCAGAGATAGAGATTATCTGTGACAACCAATCTATGAATTTGTTCATGGCATGAAGCCAAGATATCCTAAGAATTACATTCTTGGATCTACAGTACATGACATGGAACTGCACATTTTGCACAATGCCTTCTATGTTGGTGAACAGGGTGGTTGTATATCAGATGGCTCCCTTGACATTGAGGATTTGGTTAATGTTATCCATGGAAATAGGTGTTAGAAGTGTTACAATTCATCGTGCTGGGCACGTCCCCTCCTCTTTTTCTCTTTTCCTTTCTCTTCGTTCTATGCGTGTATGCTCACTTCTTCGCCTTTCTCATGGTTGTTCTGCGCCAACCCTTTACCCTTGCCCCTCAGCTCTCCGAGATCCCCATTACACGTACGTAATCCTACTTAAGTGTCTTGTGCACTTATCTCCACGTGCCGCCTTATCGCACACGTGTTCCACCTTCTTACGCCGCATGCACCGACACTTTGCATTTCCCTCTCACGCGTGGGTTCTTACACCTTCCATGGCCTTCCTTCACATTCTGTTGCCGCTTCTCATGCCGGCCCTTAACCCATACCCTTGACCCTGTGACGTTACTGTCACATGTCACTCTTCACTATATATACCAGTTGATCTGGCCTTATGCCTTTCTTCTCTAACTTTGACCTCCCTGTGGCATTCCGCCTACTTGTAGTACTCCTCGCGAATACACATCATCGTTACCTCGTCCTTCCACCTCTACGAGTCTCGTTCGACTCTTGAGTGAACCTCGACGCTTGGGACACCTCTCCCTCGCATATCTAAGTCTCCGCGCAACTCTAGGTTGCACCACCGCCGTCGACATCCCCAACGGTTGATCACCCTAGTTCCATCTAGGTGGATATAGCAGGGCTACGCTCGACCCTACCTGGGCCAAGCGTAACAAGAAGTTTGTCAAGGGAAAGTTAGTGTTTTTGAGTAAAGCTCTAGTTAAGACAGTTGATGTCTGCTCCACTGTCAATAAGGGCATGGATGTTGATGGTTGTTATGATTCATGTTACGCGTGGCCGTGGGTATGGTCGCGCGTAGACCTACTAATGCCTAGTAGGGTCAAGGGGACAGTCACTAGTGTCAATAGCGACGTTGGACCAGCCGTGGGGATGCTGGGTCAAAGGTACCATCTTAGGATATAGACGGGTCAAAGGGGTAACCACCGTCTAGCTTGACGAACGGGTCAAGGGTTCAAGGTTTAGAGACACACGGAGGCGGGTAGGCCGTAGTGTGAAGCATTCACTTAATGGTAGAACGAAGACTCAAGGAGTAAAGGCGATGGATTGCTAGTACTAACTAGGTGACAAGCCGTAGGTAGAACTAAGCTAGGGAGAACGTAAAGAGACCCTGTTGAAGGGTTTATATAGTGGAGTACGAAGTGTGACAGTTACGTGTCACAATGGTTAAGGGCCAGCGTAGCAATCGGCGTTAGAAGATCGGAAGCCAATGGCAAAACTACGCATAAGAGAAAACGTTAAGGGCCGGCGCATGCGGCGTGAGAAGAGCAGAAGGTAAGGAGTACCTGCACAGTGGCGGATAAGCACGCTTACGAGATGTATGGAACATTGTAGAACGTCATGGAAGGAGTGGAGTTAAGCGTGAGAAATGGAAAGTATTAGTCCAAAAGAGAAACTAAGGAAAAAGTGTTCGTCCTGCAAGCGAATCGTAACAATTCATCTGCAGGGTGTACACTTTTTCTTTACTTTCACTATCAGACTAATAGTTTTTTTTCTCATGCTAAACTTATGTCCTTCCAGGTCGTTCTACAACATTCCATTTCTCTTGTTAGCATATTTATTCCCTCACCATGCAGGTACTCTTTATCTTCAGCTCTTCTTACACCATATGTGCTGGCCCTTAATGCCTTCTTTTTGTTACGAATTGATTTCATGAAACTGACATTTTCACACTCTTTCTCTTTATCTAATCTTATCAGTCCATGATCTTATCTAAGATCACTCCCTTCGCTATTCCTTTACCTTCTTACTCAATTAGATAAGATATGATGTCATCATGACATCACTGGTCTAGGTGCCTCACCTCATACACACATCCTTAATTACCGTACTCTAGACCTATCCTTTCACTATCACACTTCCATTCTTTCATATTTGCCTCACTTTAGCCAGCATGTACACTGCCCTACTCCACCATTACATCATACCCTTTACCATACCCTCTACCCAGCTGACTTAGAACATTGTATCTCCTACTGTACCATAGTATATAAATACAGGGAACACTTGAGGATACTTCCCTAAGTTGTTCCACTTTGTTACTTCCTACTCTTGCCCAAGAAGATCTAGCCCTTCTTGTGAACGTAACGTCATAGCAAGCCGTCGCCTCATCTATCACCTAATATCTGAGCAACTTCGAGAGTTCCTTCCTATGTCCCCTATTCATATTATCCGTCTTCCCTCAGACTGATTAAGATTCCTATCTTGCTCCTTGATTAGATAGAGATCTAGTTCAGCCTCCCTCACTTCAGATTACATTGAAGAGAGTAGTCACTTCACTTTTCATATGTGCTTCCTTGATATTCTTCACAATTCTTTTGAAATGCTCCATACTCAGGCTCTTCAGCCTTCATGTGTCTTTACTCTAGAACCCTTGACCCTATCACCAAGCTAGGCATAGAAATCCCTTGACGTGTCAATATTCTTTAACGTTACCTGGATCCATCATCTTTCTTTGATGGTACTTCGACCTAGCATCCTTATAGCTGGCTACCTTGATATGTCAGTATTCTCAATGACAAATCCTCAACCCTGCTAGGCTCTAGACTTTGTAGGTATACACATGACCTTACCCAAGGTCACACATAACAAAAGAACTAGGTTCTTACCCCTTGACACAAACTACTCAGTTTACACATCATTGCATCTCACTATTGATCCACTGATCTGTGTTGAAACCCCAGAGAACCTTCACATCCCTCGAACTCTAACTCCTCTGACACCCCTGACAATCTCAATCAAGGATATTGAGACGAAGACCCCAACAAGCCTATCTTAGACTCAGACGAAGAAGATGCCACCTGTGATCTTTCCCACAGTTTTTCTACCTCTCTGCAGATATCTTACCCCACAACCCCTCCATTGCCGATACCTCAACACCAAACCAGCCATATTTTCCCTCCAATATCACCCCCTATGTCTTCAAAACCAGTCAAACTCCATATCAGCACCTCCAAGAAATACGATGGCAATTACAAGATAGCCAAACAATGGCTAAACTCTGTCATCTTCTATCTCAACATCAATGCAAAGGTCTACACCAATGCACCAAAGCAGATCACTTTCACACTATCTTCAGGACCAAAAGCCCCGCACTAACCTGGGCTAACACATTCAGGGCATTGAAAATCACATCTGATGGATCAATTTCAATGGGCTCTTGGGACCAGTTCCATGACATCTTCTTGTTGGCATTCAAACACCACAACATGACTGGCAATTGTTGCATCTACAAATCTTTGCAGGCAACCACTTGGAATCTAGGCGTCGAGGGGAGCGTTTCTTAAGATATTACTTTGTAGGAGAGGAACAAAAGAACTAGACTGGAGACTTAGCTCCATCCAGTCTCGCTTTATATACTGTTCTACATGTAGATACATGTTGTGTACCGATCTAGATATGTATCTACATAAGTCCATCCCCTAGGCCCAACATGATTGACATGAGGAGTTGGTCTGTAACGGAGATTAATAAGTACATGAGGCTACCAGCCGTTGATCTGCTGCGGGTGGGTAGAATGGAAGATGTCAACGGTAATTAAAGATAAGGGATCACATCACAGTGATGGGGTGACTGATGTGAGGTCTGTGATGATCAGGATGCATTAAATACGTGCTGTGATCTGTGGGATGAAAGGTGAAGAAGTGAAGGTGAAGCCCACAGATCTAGAAGGGCCTGTAGATCCCCTGTGTCTTAGCACAGTGTCTAGGTCAGATTTTCCCTTGATAAGATAGAAAGCGTCCCATATGCGCAGAGTTAAAGGATGAAAAATATATAGCTGTAATAGCAATGCGATTGTCTGGTTGACCACCACCCATATGACAGCCACCAAGAATAGAGGCTACTTCCCCTCACTCACTGAGTACAACGCTTAGTTCCAAAATCACTATGCCATTGCTGGCATCTCAGACAACAACATTCTAATTGGCTACTACTTGGCCACCATCCTAGAAACCCTTATACACCACATTCTGGTCATGGAGGTTGTACCCACCACCATCAATGCCTGGCTTAAGAAAGCCATCACCTTCCAGACTCACATGGATCATGCTCACAAGCTCACTGCTTGCCACAAGACTCCCTCCCGTGCCACTTACCACAAATACACTATCCCTACTCCTGCCAAAGACCCCAATGCTATGGATGTGGATGCTGCCCATATTCAAAAGCTAACCACAGAAGAACGCCAGAAGTGTATCACTAAAGGACGATGCTTCCACTGTCGTCAGAAAGGGTATGGGTCCATCACCTGCCCCATATTCCCCTCGAACGTCCTAAAGCCAAAGAAAACCATTTAGAAGGTTGTAGAAGTAGAAGTTGAAAAGGAAGAAGAACCTCCTCAGCTTATAGAATTGAACAACAATGACAAAGAAGAACCCAAGGTTTTCCAGGTTTCATTTACCCTGGATTTTTGAAATGGAGGACTATTTTGACGTTAGTACCTCCTATTCCTACATGTGCCCCTGTACTTATGTCTGCATTCAAGAAATCTATACATATCCCTCTCCAGCTCATAGATCCCTTGCACACCATGAAAACTGTCGATACCCATGCCTTCATTGACAGTGGGGCAGACATTAACTGCCTTGACTGGAGCTTTGCCCAAATGCATTGCTTACCCCTTGACAAACTTCCTATGCCCATCCCCATAAACAACATAGATCAAATTCTCAATATCTAGGGAGCCATTCATTTCACCACTACCTTGTTCACAAACATCAAAGGTGTTGCTCAAGAAGTATGATTCCACGTCATGCATTGTAGGTCAGAGAATGTGATTCTTGAGACACCTTGGCTTAAAGCCATAAATCTCTTAATTGACTGGTCCTCTCAAACCATTTCCATCTCAGAGTCTCTTGATGAGTTAGCCTCATTATACCATGTCTATGTTGTGGATCTCAAATGACACGATGATGTCCAGCCCCGGTCATGATTGAAACCATTCCCAGCCATGCCTTATTCACCTTCCTTGACCTCCCTAATGGTGATCTGTACATACAGTGTGCTGCCTACAACAACACACGCCATCAAATCATCAAGACTGGCTCTCACTTCTATAAGACCCACCCAAAGCTTATTGCCAAGATCACCACTGCCATTGAACTCATAACTGCAGTCAAAAAAACCAAACTGTTGCGACTACAATCTTGCAGGGCAATCACTATCTCTAAATGTCAATTGGAATAACTATCTTAAGAGGGGGAACTTTGTAGGCAGGGAACAAGAGAACTAGACTAGAGATTGAGCTCCGTCCAGTCTCACTTTATATACTACTCTACGTGTAGATACATGTTGTGTATTGATCTAGATACGTATCCACATAAGTCCATCCCCTTGGCCCAACATGATCAACATAAGGAGTCGGCCTGTAATGGAGATTAATACATACATGAGGTTACCAGCCATTGATCTGCTGCGGATGGGTGGAATGGAAGGTGTCAACAGTAATTAAAGATAAGGAATCACATCACAGTGATGGGGTGACTGATGTGAGGTCTGTGATGATCACGATGTATTAAATACGTGTGGTGATCAGTAGGGCAAAAGGTGAAGAGCTGAAAGGTGAAGCCCACTGATCTTAGAAGGGCCCGTAGATCCCCTGTGTCTAGCACAGTGTCTAGGTCAGGTTTTCCCTTGATAAGATAAAGAAAGCATTCATATGTGCAAAGGGTGAAAAATATATAGCTGTAACACAAACCAAAAGTCACTACCTGACAAGTACAAGGAATTCACCTCAATCTTTGCCAAAGAATCCACTGACTCTCTTCCCCCTTCCAAGCTGTATGATCATGAAATCAACATCAAAGAATCCTTCATCCCAAAAATCAGCAAACTATACCTGCTTACCCCCAAAGAAAAAAAAGGTACTGAAGAATTTCTAGATGAAAACCTTGCCACCGGAAAGATCTACCCTTCAAATTCCCCACAAGCATCACCATTTTTCTATATCAAGAAGAAAGACAGAAAGCTTCATTCCTGTCAAGATTACAGATATCTGAACAAACATACCATTTGCAATGCCTACTCTCTTCCCTTAATCTCTAACCTTCTAGATAAACTCAAGGAGCTTGTGTCTTCACCAAGTTTGATGTATGCTGGGGGTATAACAATGTATATATCAAGGATGGACATCAATGGAAAGGAGTCTTCCTCACCCACAAAGGACTTTTCGAACCACTCTTCATGTTTTTTGGGATGATTAATTCCCCAGCCACATTCCAATGATTTATGAATGATTCTTTCTACAACATGATTGCTGAGGGATGGCTGGTCATCTACATGGATGATTTACTTATTTTCTCCCCAGACAATGCCATCCACATAGAATGAACTCACCATGTCCTTCAATGGATGATGGAACTCAACCTCCATCTCAAGCTGGAGAAGTGTAACTTCACTATCCTCAAAGTCAAATACCTCAGAATGATAGTTAAAGAGGGGTAGCTCACTATGGATCCTGTCAAGCTTGATGGCATTGCTAAGTGGCCAATGCCACAAAAAGTCAAAGATATTCCTTCCTTCCTTGGGTTTGCTAATTTCTACAAATGTTTCATCCCTGGCTACTTTAACATTGCCCACCCCTTTATTGACCTCACCAAGAAAACCATGCCTTGAGACTGGACCCAAGCTTGTCAAACTGCCTTTGAACAGCTCAAACTGTTACGATTTGCTCGCAGGACGAACACTTTTTCCTATCTTACAATATCGAACTAATATCTTTTGCTTCTCATGCTTAACCTCATTCCTTCCATGTTGTTCTACAACATTCCATACATCTCGTAAGCATGCTTATTCTCCACCACGCAGGTACTCTTTTTCTTCTGATCTTCTCATGCTGCATGCATCGGCCCTTAACGTCTCTCTCTCATGCGTGGTTTTATCATTGGCTTCCTATTTCTAACACCGTTTCCCATGCCAGCCCTTAACCATTGTGACATGTAACTGTCATGCTTCTGCTTTCCTATATAAACCCTTCAACAGGGTCTCTTCATCTTTTCCTTAGCTTAGTTCCACCTATGGCTTGTCACCTAGTTAGTACTAGCAATCCACTTGTCTTCACTCCTCGTGTCTTCATTCTACCATTAAGTGAACGCTTCATACTACGGCTCACCTGCCTTCGTGTGCCTTTACCCTTGAACCTTCGACCTGTTCGTCAAGCTAGACGACAGTTATTCCTCAGACCTGTCTATACCCTAGATGGTACTTTAACCCAGCATCCCCACGGCTGGCTTCACGTCGTCATATATACGAACAACCGACCCCTTCGACCCTACTAGGCATTAGTAGGTCTGCACGCGACTTTACCTAAGGCCACACGTAACACAAACAGCTGTTTCTCCATAAGCCTGTTCTCTTTATGCCCGATATTTCTTACCCTTTTGCCATGGCCACCAATGCATCCAAATACATGTCTGGGGGTATTCTCTTACAAATCGACACTAACAGGGATTGGCACCCCTGTTCCTATTTATCACAATCATTCTCTTCTTCAGAACACAACTATGACATCCATGACCAGGAGCTCTTGGCCATTATACGAGATTTCAAAGCCTGGAGACAGTACCTCCATGGCTCTCCCTTTCCTGTAAGGGTCTTTTCTGACCACAAGAACCTCATGTACTTCCATCATCCTCAAGACCTCAATCATCAACAGGCCTGCTGGCTCCTTGACCTTGCCAACTTTGACTACTCTATCACTCATGTCCCTGGTACCCATCTCGCCAGACCCGACGCCCTATTCCACCGACCTGATCTCCTTCCACATACCAACTTGGACAACATCAGAATTACCCTCCTCTCCCTCCTCAGCTTGGTGGCATGTACACATAGGTAAGTAGCTTCTTTCAATGGCTTACTGGTGTTTATAGATTGTGTACAATATATTCAAGTCATTTGACATAGTTTCAAAGTGGCATTTAGTGCTGGTAAGTGCTTAGGCCTGACTAATTTGTCTAAGTCATCATCTTAGTTAACCTTATTAACATAACAGGTTCAGATGATGTCTAGGATATATGAGATGGTTGTGAGATGCCATGAATGCTGTAGATATATATACTATATTGTATTTGCACCATCTACATATATTGGTTTAGGCCTACTTTAGCTAGCAATCTCATTTTAAGTTATTTTGACTAAAGAATTTTCTAATGCAAAGGTATCATGAAAACACAAATATGAAGTAGTATTGGATGTACAGAATTATACAGGTCCATTTCAGCATGAGAGACAATATGAAAATCATAACCAGTATGTAGATAGGGAGTATGATGTCTTCAATGACATGGAATAATGGTAAATAAAAATGGCTTGGGCATGTATTAAATATTTCACATGTTTTTTGAACTACAGTGTTATACCACTACTTGTACGTATTTTTTTTCCCTCAAAGTGAGCATGCATATATGAGAAAGTGTTCAATGATATATCATCCCCATATATGATGTATAACATGTCATCAAAGTTACATTGCTAAGCAGCAGCATTAACAGACACTATAGTGTGAAAAAGTAATTAACAAATCAACTGGAGATGAAAACAATGAAACTACATACTTTTCAATAGCATAGATGCAATGTACTAGTACATTACAATAAATGCATAACTACACTGTACATAGCTATCTAAATAATTGATGTAGAATACTTTGTTAGTTATGCATCACTGGTAGGGGTACTATATATGGCATATACTGAAGTGACTACTCTCTTTGATGATTCTGAAGTGAGGTTGCTGAACTAAATATCTATTTATATAAAGAGCAAGATAGATAATCTGATCAGTCAGGGGTGATGAATAAATTAGATGGGGAGCATATTGAAGATCTTTCAAGTTGCTCTAATATCAGATAATAAAAGAGATGACCTGCTGTGACTGTACTGTACATTCACAAGTGGAGCTGGATCAGACTTGAGTAAGAGTAGGATGAAAACAGACGAAACAACTTGGAGAGTATCCTCAAGTGTTTCCTGTATTTATACACTATGGTATAAGAGGAGATACAATGTTCTAAGCTAGCTGGATAGAGGATAATGGTAAAGGGTATGATGTAGGTGTGGAGCAAGGCAGTGTACATGCTGTCTAATGTGATATAAGTATGAAAGAATGGAAGTGTGAAAATGAAGGTAGTAGATCTAGAGTATAGTAATTAAGGTGGTGCATATAAGGTGAGATACCTAGATCAGTGATGTCATCATGACATCATATCTAGTTGGGTAAGAAGGGTAAGAATGAGAGAATAGAGTGATCTTAGATAAGATCATGATGAGATATGATTAGAAAGTGAAAAATGTTAGTAGCACAAAATTAATTCATAACATATATATTGCTATTGCTCATTGTTGTTACACATGGCCGTGGGTATGGTCGCACATAGACCTACTAACACCTAGTAGGATCAAGGGGTCAGTTGTTCGTGTATATGACAATGTAGGGCCAGCCGTAGGGGTGCTGGATCAAAGGTACCATCAAGGGTGTTAACGAGTCAAAGGTTCTAGAGTTGTAGACACATGAAGGCATTGAGCTGAGTGCGAAGCGTTCACTTAATAGTAGAATGAAGACTGAGGAGTAAAGGCAAGTGGATTGCTAGCACTAACTAGGTGACAAGCCGTAGGTAGAACTAAGCTAAGGAAGAGAGGCAAAGAGCCCTTTTGAAGGGTTTATATAGTAAACTAGAAGTGTGACAGTTATGTGTCACAATGGTTGAGGGCCAGCATGGGAAGCAGTGTTAAAAATAGAAAGAACAATGGAGAAGCCCCATGTGAGAGAGAAACATTAAGGGCCGGCATAGTCGGCGTGAGAAGATCAGAAGAAAAAGAGTACCTGTGTGGTGGAGGATGAGCACACTTACAAGATGTATGGAGCATTGTAGAACGATGTGGAAGGAATGAGGTTAAGCATGAGAAAAGAAAAGTATTGGTCTGATATCATAAGAGAAGAAAAAGTGTTTGTCCTGCGAGCGAATTGTAACAATTGTCAGTGCAGGAATGTGAGTACTTGCCAAAATAGGTAATCAAGAATAGAAAGCTATTATTATCTGTTAGTGGATGGGATATGGGAAGAGTAGCAAGATTGCTTAGTATATGTCATAACCATGATTTTCACCAAATTCAACTCTGGTCCTCTTTATACACCTCTGGATTTCACAGACACGAACTCCATTGCTACTTTCTTTATTAGGATATCTCAACCCCTTGGACCTTTATATGACTCTTCTAGTACTTTCCATGACTATATCCCACTTATACTCACATCTGTTTCATCTTTGTCATTCTATTTTACATGAACTCCTTGTGCCTTGTGCACAACTCCAGGTTCTTCTATAATCAGACACAACTCAGTCTCTGATCACTTCTTTACTCCATCTTACTCATTCCTTAGTAAACTCTTCATTCCTTATCATTACCTCCTTTCTATATTTTATGGTAGTGCTCTATTAGTATATAAATCTACACATGTACTCCATAGCACTTCAGTATAAATATCGAATATGTCCTGCTTCCTGGACTTCCTTTCTCTACTCTCTCTCTTTTACCTCAGGGACTCCAGTCTGTATAAGGACATGACACATAAGTCCTACATCAAAGTCCCAACCATCTCTGTTTTCTCTCCTTGTTTGCACTCACACCTCCACACCTCCATCTCTATTCCCTTCTGTATAATCTCAGACTAGTCTGGAGTTCACAGACTAGACAGAATGCCAATAAGATATGCCTGTCAAAACAGATATATAGAGGAATCAGGCATTAGTAGGGAGCTGTCATTATGTAGGGCATAAAAAGAGTAGAAGCAGCAAGTGAAACAACCCTAACAGGCATTGTATTCACTTCCAACCACAACACTCTAGCCCAAACATATAGGGATTCACAAGCAGAGGGGCGAGTGCCATCAAAGGGGTAGCACCACTAGGGCACTGAGGGACTTCAGAGATGTTTAGGGGGAATCTTCAAAGAGAACAAGACTGGGGAGCCAGTCCTGTCGTCCTTGGCCTTTATATACTACTTCTACTGTTTGTACATATTGTGATCATATCTAATGATCTATGTCTAAATGGGGGAAGGCCATACGTCTAAGGTGTATATCTAATAAGTCCATGGCTGTGGCACAGCTGAACATGAGATGTCTGTATGTATCTGAAACATAGTAAGGTCCAAGATTAAAGAAGCATTCCCACCATTGTGAGAAGCATAACATGAGGGAAACATAAGGAGCATAGCTGTATACTACACGGAGATTAAAGATAACATGAAATGCATAAGGGGTTTTGTAATGCATCATGGCACATCCATTGATGGCTGTAGGTCATGAGAACATCTGTGGGCATTCCCATGATAGGAGTTACGCTTAATCGGATAAGCCATAACCGAATGTTTTGTAAGACTTCTAGCTGTCTATCGTCTAAGTATACACGTCAAGCATGTTTTTCTAGGTTTCTAATGTCTGAGGCATAGTGTTACGCGTGGCCGTGGATATGGTCACACATAGACATACTAATGCCTAGTAGGGTCAAAGTGTTCAGTCATTCGTGTATACAACGATGTAGGACCAGCCGTGGGGATGCTGTTACGAATTGATTTCGCGATACTAACTTTTCCCTATCTTATCTTATCTCTTACCATGATCTTATCTAAGATCACTCCATTCTCTTATCCTTTACCTTTTCATCCGATTAGATAAGATATGATGTCATCATGACATCACTGGTCTAGGTGCCTCACCTCACACGCATTACTTTAATCCCCTTGCTCTAGACCTATCCTTTCACTATCACCCTTCCATTCCTTTCATATTTGCCTCACATTAGCCAGCATGTACACTGCCCTGCTCCACTCTTACATCATACCCTTTACCTCTACCCTCTACCCAGCTGACTTAGAACATTGTATCTCCTATTGTACAGTAGTGTATAAATACATTGAACACTTGGGGATACCTCCCTAAGTTGTTCAACTTGTCATCATTCCTACTCTTGCCCAAGTCGGATCCAGCTCCACTTGTGAACGTACAGTCACAGCAAGGTCACCTCTCCCTATTCACCCGAATATCCAGAGCAACTCAGAGAGATCTCCCTTACGCTCCCCTATTAATCTTTATCCGTCTCCCCTAGACTGATTAAGATTCTTGTCTCGCTCCTTGATAGATAAGATCTAGTTCAGCCTCCCTTGCTTCAGATTACATCGAAGAGAGTAGTTGCTTCAGATGCTAGATCGAGAGTACCGTCAAGGGTTTTGACAGGTCGTGGGTAACTGTTGCCTAGCTTGGCTAACAGGTCAAATAGTCAAGAGTGGGGACACACTTAAGGCGGATAGGCCATAGTGTGAAGCGTTCACTTAATGGTAGAACGAAGACGCAAGGAGTAAAGACAAAATGGATTGCTAGTGCTAACTAGGCGATGAGCTATAGGTAGAACTAAGCTAAGGAAAAGACGAAGAGACCCTGTTGAAGAGTTTATATAGTGAAGTGGAAGTGTGACAGTTATATGTCACAATGGTTAAGGGCTGGCATGGGAAACAGCGTTAGAAATAGAAAACCAATAGCAAAACCATGCATGAGAAAGAGATGTTAAGGGCCAGCGCATACGGCATGAGAAGATTAGAAGAAAAGGAGTATCTGTGCAGTGGAGGATAAGCACATTTATGAGATGTATGGAATGTCATAGAACGACATGAAAGAAATGAAGTTAAGTGTGAGAAACGGAAAGTATTAGTCCGATATCATAAGAAGAGAAAAAGTGTTTGTTCTGCCAGCGAATCGTAACACATAGGTTGCTAAACTCAGTTTGCAACAGCAAGCAGAATATTAGTTTGACAATGGCAGGTAAATAGCAGTGATGGTATATCTATACATACCTGATTATTAGTACATGTTTATGATGGGGGACAACCTCTGTGATAGTTTCAAGATATGACAATATTCAATTATTATTTACTTGAATGAAAACTTTGAAAATGCTATTATTTTAGATAATTTGTACACATAATCTAAGCTATTCAACAAGTGATATTAAGTAGAAGCATCAGATAAAATGCAATCTATATTGTATTTCTATGGCTTGTGTGATATGGTGGCTATGTTACTACATTTTGCATACATCATAAGTGGTTAAAACACTGATATTGCACTGGGTACACTCACAATACAGTATATGTTCACCATATATACTTCAAAACGCATTAAAGTGTAAATGCAATCTGTAGTACATTCATATTGCATTGGATACACTCACAATACATGTAGTTTACATTCACTATATACACACAGTATAGTACTATAGCATAAGTGTTGTGGCTATGTTTGACTTTCCTAATTTGCATAATTAAATAAGGATTTGCCTTCTCTAGGAAAGTAAAAAAGTTCCTCATAAAAACACTACAGTAATAAGTCTACACTTTGCTACACTTCTTATCCTATATTAGAACATTTACAAAAATGTAATTCATGAACTCATAAGGGTGGAGTAGGTAAAGTGTCCACTTTCTAAGTATGTATATTATGATTATACTAATATTGCAAAGCCTTATCAGATATAGATTTGATATAAGTAAATGATAGACAATTCATGGTTTCAGTATTATATTCCTCTTTACTATTCTAATACTTTTTTATATATCCTTGTTTAATATCCAGCAAGGCAAGGCTCTATATCAGATAGGTACAGTCATGCCTAATATATATAAATTAAAAAAGTGACTTTTGTAAACTAGGATATGTAAGCTGTTACGTGTGGCCTTGGGTAAGGTTGTGTATAGACCTACTAAGTCCAGCATCTAGCAGGAGTCAGTGGGTCAAGGATAATTGTCATTGAGATACTGACAAGTCAAAGTAATCAACCATGGGGTTGCTGAGTTGGTATTCCATCAAGAGCATTGACAGGTTGAGGATAACCTATGCCTAGCTTGGCAATAGAATTGTGGGTTTGAGAGAAAGACACATGAAGGCTAATAAGCCAGCCATGAAGCATTCACTTAATAGTAGAACAATGACTGAGGAGCAAAAGACTATGATTGTTAGGACTACATAACTGGGTGACAAGCCATAGGTAGAACTAGATTAAGAAAGAAAAATGAAAGGCCCTATTGAAGAGTTTATATATTGAGAAAGACCTGTTTAGGGCCAGTGTTAGAAACACCTAAAGGTAGGCATGAAAACTGCAATAGAATATGAAAGAATAATGAGGAAGTCATGCGTGAAAGGAAGACATTAAGGGCTGGCACATATGGCATGAGAAGATTAGATGAAAGGGAGTACCTGCACAATGAGGAGTAAGCATGCTGACAAGAGTAATGAAAAGTCATAGAGTGATGTGAAATGTAATGAGCTCAGCATGAGAAAAAAAACTATTAGTTTAAGAGAGATAAGAGGAAAAAAAGCATACACTCTGCAGATGAATCATAACATAAGTCATAGTATATTGTTCCTTTATGGAATAGCAGTCTATTTGTAGCTAGTAAGAAGAGTGAACGCTCTTGAGATGGGAAGGGGAATCAGCTATAGTGGAGAATGGATGGTGAAGTAAATGATGGAATAGGAAGTATTGTGAATGCATAAACTAATGATGACATTATTTAGAAAATTTATGTGGTTCTCCACATACAGATTGCCATTGGAGTTAGTTGAACTGAGTGGGCATCAGCAGTCTTCAAATATTATCTAGACTATTTGCTAAATATCATTTGGAAGATGGATAATTCTAATAGATATCATATCTGTGTTAATGGATTTAAGAAAGAGGAGGTATTATGGATGGATGAGAACAGATAGAAGTCATGGATGATTGAAATGAGCACCAATGCAAATAATAGATATCAAGGAAAGAGAGAAGTGGAAAAATAACCTTAAGGGTCTAGAAGAAAATGCCATAGTGATAGAATGTGATGATAGAGATGGGAAGAATGCTAGTACAATAGAGTAAAGATCTCATATCTTCTATCGTATAAAATATATATTGTATGAGAACTAGACTTTCATATGTTAAAAGAAATACATTCAATTAGTATCTGTGTCACTTCTGCTATTTTTATGTTATCTCTAAAATTTCAAATAATACACTTTAAATGCCACAAAATCACATACATGTTAGCTTCAGCCTTTAAAAACAAAACTATATATTAAAATAAAGCAGTCTTATCAGTTGTCTCAGAATTCTCCTATAGCAACTTGAGAAGGTGGTCAATGTGAAACTTATTAAGCAACTTTTCTAGTATTCAAGAATGGTCTTATGCAGAACTCTCTTCTATCACATCCAATGTTTGCACTTACTGTAAAAATCATCAATTGAGTCATTCATTTGCACAATGTCTATATAAAATGAAAATATGTACTTATACTTTTTAGTAGATTCTTTGTGAAGCCAAATGATTGTGTTGATATCATGATAACCCTGGCAGTGGAAAGCAGCACTAGATTGACCTTGAGTTTTGGGTTCAGTATATGTTTCTCTTCATCATCTATTGTTAACTTGATTAGTACCAAAACACACTATGCTTTATTGAATTGTCTATGCTCTGTAGACCTACAGTAAGGGTCATGCCCACTCCATTATCTATGAATTATCTAGTTAATAATTGTTCACAAATAGATTGTTCATACTCACATTCCTTTATCTTCACTTCTTTCCTTTTCTCTTTTCCAATGACTTCTTTTCTTTTCAACTTGCAATATAAGTATCCACTTTAAGAGCATGCATTATATATTTTTTCTTGCTATACTAAACCAGTTATTTTGATTCTTTGCATATTGTTTGCACTAAGATATATGCATTACCATTTTAGGCATCATGCATGCTTTCACCATGGCAGCTGCTGTTTGCATAGCTAGGATTGATTTTTGGATGCATCTTATTCTATTCTTTCATCTGTGCATAATGATCTTCTTGTAATGTACTCACCTTTGGCCTTATAGATTCCATCGACAACTTCACTTCCACTTCTGCTACCACTACCATCCTCCTAGCATCTATCAACTGTTTCACCTACAAGTCTTCTCTACTAGACTCATGTCAAATGTTTGCTAGGTTTTGTATCTTATATACATATCCTATTCTAAACATCCTGTGGCATCACTACTGGAATGTTGAGTGCCAATGCATATGGCATTGCTTCCTTGAACAAGAACTGTTGAATATGAGTTTTCAAGTTTTAAAATTTAGAATGAATATGTAGTTCCATTGTTCTAACTATATAACCTGGTTCTCCTCTTTGTTGTTTAGAGCACACAAAGAAATATCTTGAACACATTTCATATGATCTGGATCTTCTTCTATGCTTTGATATTTTGATCACCATATGACTGCATTGATGTAAGAGATAATGATGAGTTGTGATTCAACACAGTTAGAAATAAACACTAGACATACTAATAAGAGAAAAGACAACAGCCAAGATGTGTTATGCTTTACACACATATTATATAATCTAGCTCACTTGACTAGATGATCTCATTATGTATGTGGTCTTATGATTTTTGATTGTATCACAAAGTGTGTTTTCAAAAGCATCAGAATGATACAATACAGTGAAATACTATAGTACATAAAGCTACACAATATCCAAAAACTTTACACATTTGAATAACACTTTAACAAAAGTGGTAATCTTCTTGTTGATCATACTTATGTACCTTCAATAACTTTTGGAGGTACTTTATGTATATGCCATACCATGAGAAATGACTGTGTGCCACTATAAACAAATTCAATTGAATTGTAAAGCAGCCAAACTGCTTCTGTAGCCTTGGCATTATAAACAAGCAGTTAATGAAGATGTCAAAGGTGGAATTTAACCAAAGAATGGATTTGCCATGTCTAATAATGCCATTTGGGTGTTGGTGTTGATTTGGAACTGCCCACTATGGGTCATTTGTTGTTTTGACCAGATAGAATAGCAAAGATGGATATCTTGATACAAAAAGAAAAAAAGAGCAGGTCTTAATTCTATTACAAACCATTTTGACTTACTTGACTCATGCTTGTCAATGGAGGAATATGGAGACATTGTTGGCCATCACAGCAGGCTGACACAGTGTTGCTTCATTGGCTATAAGAATTGTATTGATTAGTTTATTATGTAGAGGAGTTAACTTATCTATAGCAGATTTCCTCCAGTTGTCTCTTCATACCTGAAGTTATTTATATGCCTTTTGATACTGAGTGTCTATACTAGTCATGCAAGTTCAACAGTATCCTCATTAGAATGTAAACCCTTTAATGAATATTTGATAACCTTTTATATTTTCTGTGATCAACATTAGTAACATATAGTATATATGTTCAAATGTATGATTTCACATACTTGGAGGTAGCCTTTCTCAGTATTGAAGAGATTATGATCCTCATTAATAATATAGTTACTGATGTCAGAAATGAGGGTCTTGATCTCAGCCAGAATAAAGAAAGTCATGATTATAGTGTGGTATAAAGTAATAGTGTTACATATCCTAAGGACAATAAAATATTTGTTATGTAATATTATATAATGGCAACAATAGACTGGCACATGGCATAGTAGTTATATAAGGTTCACATTTGACACTTAAGTCAGCAGCTTGTCATGCTTTTTGAATTCAAGTCAAGTTTTAAAATATACTCTTTAGCAAACTCATTCTAACAGCTATGAAGTTCTCTATTGAAGAAGCTATTTTGCAAGTAACTTCAGACATTCAGTTCACATTGAATGTCATCCCATGACTTGTCAGAAATAAAAAATATTGGGGACTATGGATAAGAGACAATATCTGTCATGAGAAGATATGTAACTGATTCCATGTTTACATAGTTTATCTTGACCTCTTAATAGGAAAAGCTCCCTGATTGGAGCTCAACCACAGACCATCTATGTCCAATATTGCTCTGTATCCTAGAGCTGAGGTTGTTATAGCACTGCTCTTCTGTTATAAAACTCACAACACTTACATTTGAAGATATGTCCATAAACAATCCAATAGTAACAGATGAAGAATTTGTTAATATTCCAAGAGATGCACTTTTTGAACCTGTGGGGGACAATTATTAATGGCATGTCCTACTACTAGCTGGTAGATGGTTCAATGGTGGATTTTTGTAATAAGCATTGAATTTTTTTATTCATCTACAATAGATCTAAAAGTTGACATATTTTCATCTATGATGGCTCCATTCAAGCCTCAGAATGGAGGATCATTGAATTAGCTTCTCAGCATTACTATTCTCTTACTTTCATATCACATGTCCAGGTTGTTGACTAATGGTATAGAAGATGATAAGTGCTACATTGTACTTGTTATGAATTGATTTCGAGCTACTAACATTTTCGTACTTTTCACTTTATCTAATCTTGTCTCATCATGATCTTATCTAAGATCACTCCATTCCCTTATCCTTTATCTTCTTACCCAATTAAACAAGATATGATGTCATCATAATATCACTGGTCTAGATACCTCACTACATACGCATTCCCTTAATTACCATGCTCTAGATCTATTCTTTCATTTTCACCCTTCCATTCCTTCATATTTGCCTCATCTTAGCTAGCATGTACACTACCCTGCTCCACACTTACATCATACCCTTTACCTCTACCCTTTACCCAGCTGGCTTAGAACATTGTATCTCTTCTTATACAGTAGTGTATAAATACATGGAACACTTGGAGATACTCTTCAAGTTGTTCCACTTGTTCTCATCCTTCTCTTGCCCAAAAGGATCCAGCCTCTTTTGTGAATATACAGTCACAGCAAGCTGCCTCTTCTATACCCTCGATATCAGAGCAACTTGAGAGTTCCTTCCTACACTCCCCATCTTATCTATCCATCATCCTTGACTGATCAGATAATCTATCTCGCTCCTTATACAGATAGGTTTTATAGTTTAGCTCCCTCACTATTACAAGTATAGAGAGTAGTCACTTCAGTACTGATTTTAATCATGATATGGATAATAGCAATGATCAGTAATAACAAGTATAGACCCTGCTATCAAAACATAGAGAAGTATAAGAACAAGTCCAGTTAGGTAGCACAAGGGGAAGAAATATGAAAATGCAAATGAAGACATCAATTCTTCTATCAAGAAAAAAAATTCAAATTATAGAAGTACATTGAAACAGATGATGAAGTGGTTTCAGAAGTGCAGAAAATGGTGTTGAATGAAAAGATGAGCAATGTATCCATTACTACAGAATTGTCAAGGTTAAAAAATATTCTCAGCAGTGCAACCAATGTAAGAACTGTCATATTAAGCATGTATGAAAGGTTATAGGTAATATATATAAACAAGCATGTAAATCTTGTGTAGCATCCAAAAACATTAACAATACAAGGTTGAAGATGAGCCCATTATATTTCTTATGTTACACCTTTAATTTTCTAATCATTTACAAAGACTTGATCTAATTAGGGGGTGAACATAGTCAAGGTTTGGATCTAACAAAAAAGAAAAAGATCCAAATGCGATGGACATCAGCGCAGCCCAAAAAGGAGCCAAGTCATGTTACAACTGCGGTGAAGTAGGCCACTTCGCCAAACAATGCAAGAAACCTTCCACTAAATGTAATCTCTGTGGATGGTCTAATGGCCATAAAAAAGACTGCCAATGTAGGCAGGTAAGAAGTACGTCTTCGGATGATGTTAAAAACACCAAGCACATTTACACTCCCGGCACGCAAGCCAAAAAAGGAAAAGGATGTGACCTCATGGCAGCTATAAGGGGCATGTCATTCAAAGAAGCAAGGGCGTTCTTCAGGGATGTCAAAGACACCAAGAATAGGAAATTGGGAAAGGGAAAAGCTTAGATCCAGGAACTGGGCCTGATCTAAGCCAAGGTAAGCGTAAGCAGGTACACTTTCCAACGGACAATCATTTCTCTAGTTTACATGTTTACAATATGGAAGCAGTGCCTTCCACCATTATCTCTATTTCTTTACCAACAGAGGAGTCCTCTCAGAGGCTTGGTCGGGGCATCACACCGGTGCTTAATTTCTCTTCAAAGAAAGCTAATCCTTTGATCTCTCCTGCAGATCAAATCCCAGATGAAGGAATCTTTTGTAGATCATTAAAAATTGATAATGAATTAAAAATGAAGATAAAGGTAGAACCCAAAAACACTGATCAAGGTTTCATTTCAGTATCAGCACTCTTGGATTCAGGCGCGAACTGTGTCTTTGTAGATAACGAGTTTGCAATGAAACATGCACTCCCACTCAGGCAGCTCGCGCAACCCCTCACTGTCTATAACATGGATGGTACACAGAATGAAGCAGGCAAGATCACACATGTTGCCTCCCTTCTATTAGATTACAAAGGACATCGAGAGATAGTCGAAGCAGAAGTCACTAGCCTGGGAAAGAATCAGATAGTGATCGGCTACTCCTGGTTAAAGAAACACAACCCAGACATCAATTGGAAGACTAGGAAAATCAAACTGAGAACTTGTGGAAAAGAATGTTGGGAACTTAGAGATAAAAGTGTCTATCTCAGGTTATTAGAGAAAGAAGAGCAGGAAGCTCAATATAAAATATACGAAACAATAAAAATATTAGAAAAGAGACAAAATGAAAAACAAGAACGAAACATTAGAATAGGACAAGCAGTGGACGAAAAACTCAAATCTCTCATGGATCAAAAGAAATCTGCTGCAGAATTCATGCCAGAATGCTATCACGAATATCTAAAAGTATTTGAAGAAAAGGCATTAACCAGAATGCCCACACGAAAAACTTAGAATCATGTCATAGATCTAAAGGAAGACTTTCAGCCAAAGAAAGGAAGGTTAATACCCTTAAGTGTAGATGAGCAAAAGGAGGTATCAGATTGGCTAGAAGACCAGTCATCCAAAGGATACATTAGACCTTCGAAATCTCTCCAAACATCACCAGTTTTCTTCGTGCCAAAGAAAGACAGAAGAAAATGCATGGTACAAGACTATCACTATCTAAATTCGCAGACAGTGCGAAACAACTACCCTCTACCCCTTATTTTGCAACTTGTAGATCGATTAAAAGGGGCTAAACTATTTACTACATTGGATCTCAGATGGGGGTACAACAATGTACGCATCAAAGAAGGTGATGAATGGAAAGTAGCCTTCATCACACATAAAGGGACTTTCGAACCTCTGGTTATATTCTTTGGATTATGCAATTCCCCAGCCACATTCCAAACCATGATGAACGAACTATTCGCAGATATGGAAGACATTGTAGTCGTATATATCGATGACATCATGATATTCATCAAAACAGACAATGAACAAGAGCACGCAGAAATCATTAAGAAAGTATTAAAATGACTGGAAGAAAATGATCTCTTCACCAAGCCAGAGAAGTGTCACTTCTTCAAGAAAGAAGTCGATTATTTGGGAATGGTTGTAGGACAAGAAGGGATCAAAATGGATTGCAAAAAGATCAATGCCATTTTAGATTGGCCAGCACCTACCAATGTAAAAGGGGTGCGAAGCTTTTTCAGTCTTGCCAACTACTATCGTCGTGTCATAGAAGGGTATGCACAAGTCTCCAGACCTTTGAACGACCTCCTAAAGAAAGATATTTCTTGGAAATGGGAGTCTCAACAGCAAGACGCTTTTGACAAATTGAAAGAATGATTCACTATGACACCTATCCTTGTCTACCCAGACATCAACTGTCAATTTCGTTTAGAAACAGATGCCTCCGATTACATAACAGGGGCAGTATTATCTATATTAAAAGGAGACAAATGGCATCCAGTGGCGTTTAGTTCACACTCAATGTCACCAGAGGAAAGAAATTATCCTATCACAGATAAAGAGATGTTGAGCATCATCAGAGTGCTAGAACAATGGCGTCATTATTTAGAAGGAACAGAACATCCATTCAAAGTATGGAACGATCATGCCAACCTTCAGTACTTTATGAAGGTACAAGATTTATCTAGAAGACAAGCTAGATGGGCGCAGTACCTGTCCAGATTTAACTATACCTTTGTATACAAACCAGGAACATCCAACGCAAAAGCAGATGCTCTCTCTAGATGAGAAGATCACATGCAAGGAATGGAGGACAACATCAAAGGTGTGACTATGATATCCCCGGAGCGGATAAGAACAACATCATCCAAAGTCGCAATCTACGATGAAGGGGCACAGCTACATCAAGACATATTTAACCAAACAAGTCTTTTGACAGAAACAGAAATACAGAAGTTATGTAAAGAACACAAAGTGTGTGAAAAAGCAAACGGACTTCTTTACCAAGAAGGAAATCGGTTATATGTTCCGGCCAAAAATGAAGATAACGAAGATCTAAGAATCAAGACCCATAAATTATGTCATGACTCGTCTATGGCAGGTCATCCCAGAAATGAAAAAACTATTGACTTGGTTTTACGTCACTATTGGTGGCCTGGCATCACAACTCAGATCAAAGACTATATATCTCGTTGCGATCGATGTGCATGAATGAAACCCTCCAACCAGCCCAGCTCTGGTCTATTACAGCCTTTAGAAGTCCCTAGCGGACCTTGGCAGGACATATCTGTTGACTTTGTCACCAATCTGCCAGAAAATAACGGATCAGACAGCATCTTGGTAGCTGTAGATTGCTTCTCGAAGGAAGTGGTGCTCATCCCTTGTTGCAAGACGACGTCCAACATCAAGACAGCAAGTCTCTACCTCCATCATATCTTTAAACACCACAGAATTCCCCTATCTATTGTGTCCAATCGAGGATCACAATTTGCTTCACAAGTCATGGCAGAACTATGCAAGAAGCTTAATATAAAGCAATGCTTATCTACTGCACATCATCCACAAACAGATGGTCAAACAGAACAGATGATCAGAGACATGCAACAGTATCTAATAATATTCTGCGCAGAGCGCCAAGGTGAATGGGCACAATGGTTACCCATCGCACAGTTTAGCTATAACTCTAAGAGGCAAGCCTCCACCAAAAAGTCTCCATTTGAAGTCACTCATTCCTACACTCCACGCATGGGAATAGAACTCATTGCATCATCTTAAAAAGCACCAGCTGCTGACAAATTCCTATCTACTCTACACGATGTGACAGAGCAAACTAAATTAAATTTAGAACAAGCTCAGCTGCATATGAAAGCACAAGCTGATAAACATAGAAAGGAGACTCCTCCCTATAATGTTGGAGATAAAGTGTGGCTTTCCACAGATAACTTAAAGTTGCCGCGTGCAAGTTGCAAGCTAACAGAGCGATGGTTAGGGCCATATGACATCATCACACTAGTTGGGGATAATGCAGTCACCCTTCGTTTGCTATCCTCTATGTGAATCCACCCAACTGTTGACATATCACGGGTCAAGCCTTACAAACAAAGGCTTCAGGGACAACCTGTCATCACTCCCGGCCCTATACAGGTAATCGAGGACCGAGATAACTTATATGAAGTAGAAAAGATCATCACTAGTAGATTCAAAGGTCGTTGCCTTGAATACCTGGTCCACTGACTAGGCTATGATGAGACAGATCAAACTTGGGAACCAGGAGATCATCTTCTACCAGGTGCGTTTGATGCTATCGGCGATTTCCATAGGATTTCCATAGGGAGTATCCTTCTGCACTTCGAAGGTTGCGGATATCTCATTCGGCATTTATACGATGCTTTCACAAACGCAAAGATCTTACTCTTCCATCAACACACCCTTTTGATCACCTGGAAGTCAATCCCTAGATGGGGGGTAGTGTTACAGCTATATATTTTTCACCCTTTACCTTGCGTATACGAACACTTTATTTATCTTATCAAGGGAAAACCTGACTTAGACATTGTGCTAGACACAGGGGATCTAGGGGCCCTTATAGATCAGTGGATTTCACCTTTCGCCCCACTGATCACCACACGTATTTAATACAATGTGATCATCACAGACCTTACATCAGTCACCCCATCACTGTGATGTGATCCCTTATTTTAATTACCGTTGACATCTTCCATTTCACCCACCCGCAGCAGATCAATGGCTGGTAACCTTATGTATATATTAATCTCCATTACAGGCCGACTCCTCATATTGATCATGTTGGGCCTAGGGGATAGACTTATGTAGATACATATCTAGGTCAGTACACAACATGTATCTACACATAGAATAGTATAAAAACAAGGCTGGACGAAGATCAGTCTCCAGTCTAGTTCTCTTGTTCCCTTCCTATGAGTCATACACCAAATAGTTCCTCTACTCGACGTCTAAAAGATAGTGATTGCCTGCAAGCCTTGTAGTCGCAATAGGCGTCAACGTCCATTGCATTGGGATCTTTCGCGGGGGTGGGGGTGGTGTACTGATGGTACGTGTGGTGCGAAGGGGTTTTGTGACAAGCGGCGATTTCTCTAGCATGCTCCATGTGAGTTTGGAATGTGACAGCTTTCTTCAGCCAGTCATCGATAGTGGAAGGAACCTTTTCCATGGCCAAGATGTGGCGCATAAGGGTTTCAGGGATTGCGGCTGAATAATAGCCAATGAAGATGTTATGGTCCACTATACCGGCGATGGCATAGTGGTTCTGGAACTGAGCATTGTACTCAGTGAGCAAAGGAGAGTATCTGCCATTTTTAGTGGCGGTCATGCGGGTGGTGGTGAGCCAGGCAATCGTGTTACTGGTAGTGTCATGGTGTTTGAACACCAAGATGAAGGCGTCATGGAAGTCAGACCATGAGCCCATCGAAATCGAGCCATCAACTGCGATCTTCGATTCTTGGAAGGTATTGGCCAAAGTGAGAGCAGGGCCCTTAGTCATATATGAGAGCGCAAAGGCAATGCACTTAGAATTGGTGGTGTAGACCTCAGCGTTTACATTGAAGTAAAAGACGACAAAGTCTAGCCATTGCTTGGCTGTCTTGTAATTGCCATTATATTGTTCTAGGGCACCGATGCGAAGTTTAAGGGGTTTCATTGACATAGTAGGGGACAGTGGACGAAGAATCAGAGGGAAGATGTGGCCAGTTTGGTGTCTGGGTGTTGGAGATGGGGGAGTCTGGGGACGAGGTATCTGTATAGAGGTAGAAAGGCTGTGGGCAAGGTCACGGGTAGTGAGTTCTTCATCTGAGTCTAGTAAAGGCTCGTCAGGGTCTTTGTCCCAATATGCTTGATTGGGATCGTCGGGGGTGTCAGAGGAGTCAGAGTGTGAAGTATGCAGAGGTTCTCGAGGGTTCCAATGTGAGTCTGTGGTTCGAGTGTTTCGGTGAGAAGCTATGGTGGGCAGCGTACATGATAGTACCCAAACAAGGAAGTAGCTTAGTTCTTTTGTTATGCGTGGCTGTGGATATGATCACACGTAGACCTACTAGCGCCTAGCAGGTTCAAGGGTTCTGTCATTCATGTATATGATGACATATGGCCAGCCATGGGGATGCTGGATCAAGGATACCATCAAGAGTTATCACTGTCTAGCTTGACAAGTGGGTCAAAGGTTTAAGAGTTCAAGAACACACGAAGGCGAGGAGCTGAGTGTGAAGTGTTCACTTAATAGTAGAATAAAGACTGAGGAGTAAAGGCAAGTGGATTGCTAGCACTAACTAGGTGACAAGCTGTAGGTAGAACTAAGCTAAGGAAGAGGAACAAGAGGCCCTGTTGAAGGGTTTATATAGTGAAGTAAAGGTGTGACAGTTACATGTCACATTAGTTAAGGGCCAGCATGGAAAACAGCATTAGAAATAGGAAGAACAATAAAGAATCCACGCGTGAGAGAAAGACATTAAGGGCTGGCACATACAGCGTGAGAAGAGCAGAAGAGAAAAGAGTACCTGCACAGTGAGGGATAAGCATGCTTACGAGATGTATGGAATGTCATAGAATGACATGGAGGGATGCGAGTTAAGCATGAGAAAGTAAACAATTAGTCCTAAAGAGAAAGAAGAGAAAAAGCACTTGTTCTGCAAGCAAATCTTAACAGATATTCTCTATGCTGCCTCTTTGTGCAAGGTTGTATTTCTTTGTTCTCCTCTGCTGACTATTCTAAATATTGCCTTCTTGCAATGCTGATATCTATCTCTGCTGTTTGTGCACCTAGAGTTGCTTCTAGGTGAATGTTTCATCATGCTGCTGGCCAGGTGAAAGGGTCATGGCTTGTGATGTTAGGGATAGGGGTAGAGGGTTGTCTAAGTGAAGCGAGATCTGTTGCTGGGCTTAGGTTTTGAGAAAATGGTGTAGGATCCCAGTAGTATGTATGACTGGTGAATCTTAGATCTGTGGCAATGATGTCTACATCTGCACCATTTTCAAAACTTTCAGGGTGGAGATCTTGTTCGAAGATCCTCCAAAATTCTTCTTCTGTGACCGCTGGATCTGGCTAGTTGTTGGGATCTTCTTCACTCCCTGTGCTCACTCTAGGTAGTGAGATTTCCCTAGGCTCTACTTTAACTATGGGTTCTGCTAGGGCTATAGGTATGTCTGCTAATTCCCAGGGGTTGGTCTGATCAACCCAAGGGGTGTATGCTGCAAAGGAGAGAAGGGATTGGTGAAAAGAGATGGGCACTAGGTGTGTGCTTTTCGTTAGCGTGTGCTAGATACCCCTGTGGACACACTCACTTGCTTAGAGCCTGTGGTAGCAAAGTGGGAGGCTTTGGTATGCGTCTGCTGGTTTAAGTGGTTGGGTATGAAGATAATAGACAGTCTAGTTCTAGTGTTGCATCTACAAGTCTTTGCAGGCAACCACTTGGAGACTAGGCATCGAGAGGTGTGTTTCTTAAGATACTATTTGTAGGAGAGAATCAAGAGAACTAGACTGGAGACTTAGCTCTGTCCAGTCTTGCTTTATATACTATTCTATATGTAGATACATGTTGTGCATCAATCTAGATATGTATCTACATAAGTCCATCCCCTAGGCCCAACATGATCAACATGAGAAGTCGGCCTGTAACAGAGATTAATATATACATGAGGTTGCCAGCTGTTGATCTGCTGCAGGTGGGTGGGATGGAAGGTGTCAATGGTAATTAAAGATAAGGGATCACATCACAGTGATGGGGTGACTGATGTAAGGTCTGTGATGATTATGATGTATTAAAATACATGTGGTGATCTGTGGGGCTAAAGGTGAAGAGGTGAAAGTGAAGCTCACAGATCTGAAGGGCCTATAGATCCCCTATGTCTAGCACAGTGTCTAGGTCAGGTTTTCCCTTGATAAGATAAGGAAAGCATTCATATGCACACAGTAAAGGATGAAAAATATATAGCTGTAACACATAGTGAATAACTTAGCTCCCTTCGACCAATCTATGAGTTGTGAGATGAGAGGAAGCGAGTAGTTATTTCACACTGTCTGCGAGTTGAGATAACAATAATCTTATACTATGTGTTTTCGTCCATCTTTCTTTGGCATGAAGAATACCGGTGACGTTTGAGGAGATTTAGAAGATCTAATGTATCCTTTGGATGACTGATCTTCTAGCCAGTCTAATACTTCCTTTTGTTCATCTGCACTTAGGGGTATAAGTCTTCCTTTTTTAGGCTGAAAATCCTCTTTAAGATCTATGGTGTGGTTCCAAGATTTCTGTGTGGATATTCTTGTTGATGCTTTCTCTTCAAATACTTTAAGATATTCATGATAACAGTCTGGCACTAGTTCTGCAGCAGACTTCTTTTTGTCCATTAGGAATTTAAGCTTTTCATCCACTGCTTGGTCTATTCTAATATTTTGTTCATGTTTCATGTTTTGTTCCTTTTCTAATATCTTTATTGTTTCATAGACTTTGTATTGAGCTTTCTGCTCTTCTTTTTCTAACAACCTGAGATGGACACTTTTATCTCTAAGCTCCCAGCATTCCTTTTCACAATTTCTTAGTTTAATCTCCCCAGTTTTCCAATTGATATCTGGGTTATGCTTCTTTAACCAAGAGTAGTCAATTACCATTTGGTTCTTTCCCAAGCTGGTAACTTCTACTTCAACTATCTCTCGATGTCCTTTATAATCTAGCAAAAAAGACACAACGTGCGTGATCTTGCCTGCTTCATTTTGTGTACCATCTACATTATAGACAATAAGAGGTTCTGCGAGTTGTCTGAGTGGGAGTACATGTTGCATTGCAAATACGTTATCTACGAAGATGCAGTTTGCACCTGAGTCTAGGAGTGTCAATATTGGAATAAAACTTTGATCAGTGTTTTTAGGTTTTACTTTTATTTTTATTTTTAGTTCATTATCAATTTTTAGTGATCTGCAAAAGATTCCTTCATCTGGGATTTGATCTGCAGGTGAGATCAAATGGTTAGCTTTCTTTGAAAAGGAATTAAGCACCGGTGTGATGCCCCAGCTGAGTCTCTGAAAGGACTCCTCTATTAGCAAAGAAGAAGATATAATAGTGGAAGATGCTGCTTCTGTATCATAAACATGTAGACTAGAGAAACGATTGCCTGTTGGAAAGTGTACCTGCTTACACTTACCTTCACCTAGATTAGACCCAGTTCCTGAATCTAGGCTCTGCCTTTTGCTGACTTCCTATTCTTGGCATCTTCGACGTCCCTGAAGAACACCCTTGCTTCTTCAAATAACATGCCCCTGATGGCTGCTGTGGAGTCACATCCTTTTCCTTTTTCGACTTGTGTACTGGGTGTGTAAATGTGTTCAGTGCTTTTAATGTCATCTGAAGATATGCTTCTTACCTGCCTACGTCGGCAGTCTTTCTTATGGCCATTGGACCATCAACAAAGGTCACATTTAGTAGAAGGCCTTTTGCATTGTTTGGCAAAATGGCCTAATTTGCTGCAATTGTAGCATAACTTTGTGCCTTTCTGTGCTGCACTTATGTCCATCACATTGAGGTCTTTTGCTTTTCCTTGAGATCTATATTGTGTTCTGCCTCTGATCATGTCGAGGCTTTCGAAACAATGTCCTACGTGTCTTATTATTTCCATGGTGGCTTCTACTGTTTCCTTGCACATGTCATTCTTCCAAATGAAGTCCACAATGTATCTTTTTACTCTGTTTTCTAGTAACCATACTCCATGTGGGTCACTGAGTTGCGCCTTTTGGTATTCTGCATATCATTTTACAAGGAAATCATTAATGAGTTGCCCTTGTCCTTGATATATTTCTTGGATTTTCTTGATTGTGTAATCTTTGACATTGCTCCCTCCAAATAGTTGTCTAAGTTTGTCTTCCAGCTTGTTCCAAGTGTAGTTGTTTCCAGAGGTGTAGATTAACTGGAGTCTTAGTTATGTGAAGGGTCCTGCCTTTGTACCTTTTAGCCTTGATAATACTGCCAGGATTGCTTCATTGCTTTTTGGAGGAATTGCATGTTGATTGATCTCAATCTATGCTTAGATCTTTGTCCACCATTCATCAAACTTAGCGAAGGATCCTTGTACTCTCCAGGGTCTGCAAAGACTTCTACTTTCCTAGATGATGCCTCTACTACTGGAGTGATTGTGGATGTTGATTGTGGTTATGGTGGTGTGGGTGGTGCTTGAGGAGCGAGGTTTTGTATCATTGCTTCAATTCTTGCTATCACATTGTTCAGCCTTGTTACTTCATTTGTAAGATGCTCATATCTTTGGTCTTGTGACTTAGAAAATTGCCCAATGGCATCTAGGTTGTTTGTGTTTGGGTCAGAGAAGCTGGTGCAAAGATCTTCTATGGAGATAGGGATAAAAGACATTGTGATTGAAAGTATAACTAGTATTTGTAACTTTTTCTTTGTTGAACCCTTAACTACACTTTGCTATAATGATTGTTTTTTCTAATCATTTGTGGATATTCTCTATACTGCCTCTTAGTGTGAGGTTCTTCTTCTTTGTTCTCCCCTATTGATTGCTCTCTGTATCACATTCTTGCAATGCTAATCTCTCTCTCTGCTATTTGTGTACCAAGGGTTGCTTCTAGGCGAATGTTATGTTGTACTGCTGGCCAGGCATAAGGATTGTGGCTTATGACATCAGAGATAGGGGTAGAGGATTGTCTAAGTGAGGCTAGATCTGTTGCAGGGCTTAGGGTTTGTGATGAGGGTGTGGGGTCCCAGTAATATATATGACCAGTAAATCTTAGATCAGTGGCGATGACGTCTACGTCTGTGCTGTTACACATGGCCTTGGATAAGGTCGCACATTGACCTACTAACACCTAGTAGGGTTGAGGATTCTGTCGTTCATATATATGATGACATAGGGCCAGCCATGGGGATGCTGGGTCAAGGGTAACGTCAAGGGTGTTGATGGGTTGAAGGAGACTGCTTGTCTAGCTTGACTTAGGGGATTGTAGAGTCAAGGTTTTGGGACACACGAAGGCAGAGGGGCCGTCGAGTGAAGCACTCACTTAATGGTAGAGTGAAGACACAAGAAACAAGAGTGGATTGCTTAGAGTAACTAGGTGGGAAGCTGTAGATAGAACTAAGCTAAGGAAAAGAGACGAAAGACCCTGTTGAAGGGTTTTTATAGTGAAAGAAAATGGTATGATAGTTACATGTCACAGGTTAAGGGCCGGCATGGGAAATGGTGTTAGAAATGGATAGAACAATAGCAAACCCATGCATGAGAAAGAGATGTTAAGGGCTGGCACATACAGTGTGAGAAGAGCAGAAGAAAATGAGTACCTGTGCGGTGGAGGATTAGCATGCTTATGAGGGATATGGAATGTCATAGAATGATGTGGAATGAGCGAGGTTTAAGTGTGAGAAAAGAAAAGTATTAGTCCAATATTGTAAGAAAAGAAAAAGTGTTTGTCCTGCAAGTGAATCGTAACATTACCCCCTTAGTAACTCAAAGCTACAGCAAGGATTTCTCACAATTCCCTGAAGGCGGGTCCCAGGGAACCAGTGATGTTAGCATAGCCGACATTGTCTAACTTGTCTCCATCTTCGTAAGGGGAGGGGGCATGTGGAGAGGATGGCATAGGATGATAGGAAGACTGGGAGGAGAAGGATGACTGATGAGAGGTGTGGCAGGGTGTGGTTCAATGGACAACTTGTCCATTGCGGAACACAGCTTGGGGTTGGCATGGTGTGGAGGTGGATGAGAAGGGGGTGCGAGGAAAGGTGAGGCAAGATGCGAGAGGGTGAGTAGAACCCGGGCAACAGGTGAGGGAGTGACCAGGTGCTCATCAGAGGCACCCTGTGCAGATGTGCTGCTAACAGGATAATTGGGTGTGCCTGAGACAGTTACATTGGAAGTACCATTGATTAAAATAAGGGTGCCCAAGATAAACGTGGTCTCGACCGTTACAACTGGTCCACCAGTTGTTGAGAATTTGCCTGTGGATTGGCAATCCATCCTTTAGGGCTTTGTTTCCAAGTCCTCGATTTGCGGTGGCGAGATCTTGGAAGTGGTTTTCGATGTTAAGGAGAAAGGTATTGTAACCCATTTGGAAGGCATGGAAGTACAACTAGTAGCACGCATAGTAGATGAAGTCCTGCATAGTCCTACCAAGGGTGGTGTGAGGAAAGACCGGGCCTGAGCCTGAGATGAAGGTGGCGATGTGGTTCAACTGCATCATAGTTTTGAACCAAGTATAAATAGAAGAGCCGTCTAAAGAATAAACACTAATAGGGACATAGAGGCAATTGTCAGACATAAGTGTATGAAAATGAACATAATTCTCATTAGTAAAGTGTTCCTCTTGGAGGTGATTGATGTGTTAATGAGCAGAAATATCTAGAGATATCTGGAAATCCCATCCTGAGTGGGCAATGAGGGAGTCTGAGCTAGGCACACAGACTAGCTGTGGGCGATGGATGCCTAGGAAGGAGGGGGGTCCGGGAGAAGGTTCCTGATGGGGTGGAGGTGTAAATGGCGGTGAGGACTGAATCCTGCCTGAGATGGGGGAGACATGGGATCGGGGAATATCACCAACAAGAGTGGCAAAGTTGACAGGCTGAGAGGCGGCGAGGCGAGTAGGAGAGACCCTCTCAGAGTCTGTAGCAGGAAGGCGGACAGTGTTGGGATTTGTAGAGGGTGCAGTGGCAGGGGTGTCAACATGGGAGAACTTGATGGCCATTAGAAGAAGGTGGAGTGGGTTTATCTGTGCCATGGTAGTGGTGCGGATGAGAGAGTAAAGGCACAGGGGTGATGTCTTTTATAGTCGTTGAGTAACTCCAACAAATGTTTCAGGTTCTGCTCGGGTTCCCAAGACTCTTCTTCCGTGGAGTACTCTTTCCATCAGATCAGATACTGATGGGCCGATGGCATTCCTTGATGCCATATGATATGCTCAATTTCATATTCCTCTTGTCCTTTGACAAGATCTAGGGGTGGTGTAGGAAAGTTCGGGCCATGGATGTCATTTTCACGATAGGGCAATAACAACAAAGTGTGGAACGTGTTATGAATTTTCCACATTCATGGGAGTCAGAGGCGATAGGAGACAGGGGAAATGATGTCAGAGATAACAAAGGGGCCTTTGTGTTTTGCAGTGAACTTTGGATCTTGGACAGACCTTTTTAGATTCCTGGCTTCCAGCCAGATCCGTTGTCCTTTCTCAAAGGGCACAAATTTTGACTTAGACCTGGACACCATGACTTGACACGCAAGTTCATGGAAGGCGAGGGCTTCATCCTGTAGAGCAGTGAGTTCTTTGAGACGGGATTCTATGGTGGGGATGTTGGTTTCGGTGATGATCGAAGGGAGGGCATAGGATTCATACCTTATCATGAGATAAAATGGGGATTTGTTGGTGACGGAGTGAGAGCAGTGATTGTGTGTGAATTTGGCATAGGAGATGTGTTCGGATCAAGTAGAAGGATGATCCCCACAGTAAATGTGGAGGTACATTTTGACTTCTTGATTGACTCGTTCAGTTTCGCTGTTGGTTTGTGGGTGGTACGCTGTGGAAAGGGAGAGGTCATAGTTCAAAAGATGGTCTAATTCCTTGGCGAAGGTGGAGGCGAATTGTGGTCCACAATCAGAGATGATTTTGTCATTGAGGCTGAAATGGAGGTAGACTTTGTGGAAAAAGAATGCTGCTATGCCTTCTGCAGTGATAGATTTTTTGGTAGGGCAAAGAATTACCCCCTTAGTAAGGCCATGGTCCACCACGACCAATAATGAGTCAAGTCCCCTGGAAACCAGGAGATCAGTGATAAGATCACAAGAGAGCTGCTGGAATGGGTGGGAGCAAGAGGAAGGAATGGGGACGAGAGGGGGAGTCATAGGATGGGTGTTTGACTTATTGCGCTGGCACACAGCATAGCTGTCAACGTAGGAACGGACAAAGGAAGCAAAGCCTGGCCACCAAAACTCGCCAGCAATGAGTTGGCAGGTTTTTAATTAACCAGGGTGGCCGGCGGAATCATGGTCGTGGGAGCGTTGGACGATAGCATGGCAAAGATCACGGTTTGGAGGGACATAAACGCATTCTTGGTATTGGAGGATGCTGTCATGGTATTGCCAGTTGAAGAGGCAGGAGCATGCAGCAGGGGGGAGCGTTCCTTTGCTTTCCTATAGTTTGTGGAGGACAAGGTCGTCCAAGGCATAGGTGGATGTGATATGGTTGGAGAGAGTGGAGTCGATAAGGCGAACAAAGAGGGCATTGGGGAGAAGGGTTACCCCAGTGTTGTCGAAGTCAGTGTGAGGGATAAGATCAGAGTGACAGGAAAGGGTGTCTGGGCCAGTGAGTTGAGTACCAGGGATGTGGGTGATTGAGTAATCATAATCGGCAAGGTCAAGGAGCTAGCAGGCTTGACAGCGGTTGAGGTCTTGGGGGCAATAGAAGTATGTGAAATTCTTGTAATCAGAGAAGACCTTGATGGGGAAGGGAGAGCCATGGAGATATTGCCTCCAGGCTTTGAAACTGCATATAACAGCCAAGAGCTCCCGGTCGTGGATGTCATAGTTGTGTTCTGTGGAAGAGAATGACTGTGATAAGTAAGAACAGGAGTGCCAGAATGGTGGGCAAAGATCCAATCCTGAATAATGATAAACCAGCATGCGATAGTACCGCAAAGCAGCGACGCAATCTTAGCAGTCCTATCCAGGTTAAAAGGGCCAAGGGCAGGACCCTTCGCACAACTAAGGTTACAAAGGCTTTACACAAACCAGGGATACAGTTGGGCAGACCTCGAAGGAGAATTGAGAAACCTCTTCAGAGGAAGCAATATCAAAGATAGAGCTACAAAGAAGATAAACAAAATGAAACAAGGAAACACACAACCAATCGATGACTTCCTTGTCAAATGGTACGCAGAATATGAAAAGGTGGAACTAGGAGAACCACATGGGGTATATCTCTTAGAGCAAAACGTCAAAAGATATATCATGGATTATATCTGGAAAAACGGCCTAAGGAAAACAACAGTTAATGAGACCATGGAAACATTAAGATCTATAGGACACCACCTCAAAAGTTTAGATCTTATTAGAGGACGAACTCAGTTCAGGTTTGGATCCAAATCAAAAGATCCAAACGCCATGGACAACAGTGCGGCTCAAAAAGAAACCAAATCATGTTACAATTGTGGTGAAGCTGGGCACTTCGCCAAACAATGCAAGAAGCCTTCCACTAAATGCGACCTTTGTGGATGGTCTAATGGCCACAAGAAGGACTGCCAACGCAGGCAGGTATGAAGCATGTCCTCGGATGACGCTAAAAGCATCAAACACATTTACACTCCCGGCACATAAGCCGAAAAAGGAAAAGGACGTGACCTCACGGCAGCAATAAGGGGCATGTCATTCGAAGAAGCAAGGGCGTTCTTCAGGGACGTCAAAGATGCCGAAAATAAGAAGTCGGCAAAAGGTAGAGCCTAGATTCAGGAACTGGGTCTGATCTTGGCGAAGGTAAGCGAAAGCAGGTACATTTCCCAATGGACAATCGTTTCTCTAGTTTACATGTTTACGATATGGAAGCAGTGCCTTCCACTATTATATCTTCTTTGCTGATAGAGGAGTCCTCTCAGAGGCTCGGCTGGGGCGTCACACCGGTGCTTAATTCCTCTTCAAGGAAAGCTAACCCTTCGATCTTGCCTGCAGATCAAATCCCAGACGAAGGAATCTTTTGCAGATCATTAAAAATTGACAACGAACTAAAAATGAAGAGGTGAAGGTGAAGCCCACTGATCTAGAAGGGCCCGTTAGATCCCCTGTGACTAGCACAGTGTCTAGGTCGGGTTTTCCCTTGATAAGATAAGAAAGCGTCCATATGTGCAAAGTAAGGGGTGAAAATATATAGCTGTAACAAAAGGTGCCCGTACATTCACAAAATTCGACGTACGATGGGGGTATAATAACGTATGTATCAAAGACGGGCATCAATGGAAGGGAGTCTTCCTTACCCATAAAGGGCTCTTTGAACCTATGGTTATGTTCTTTAGCATGACTAACTCCCCGGCGACTTTTCAACGTTTCATGAATGACTCCTTCTGCGATATGATCGCTGAAGGATGGTTGGTTATTTATATGGACGACCTCCTAATCTTTTCCCCAGACGACACAACCCACACTGAACGAACTCGCTGTGTCCTCCAACGAATGACTGAACTTGACCTCCATCTCAAACTAGAGAAATGCCAGTTCGCTGTCCCCGAAGTTGAATACCTCGGGATGATCGTCAAGGAAGGACAACTAGCTATGGACCCCGTCAAACTCGATGGGATTGCTAAATGGCCTACCCCGCAGAAAGTCAAAGATGTCCGTTCTTTCCTGGGTTTCGCTAACTTCTATAGATGCTTTATCCCTGGATACTCCAATATCGCTCGCCTGCTCATTGATCTTACCAAAAAAACCATGCCCTGGACTTGGACTGCTTCGCAACAAACCGTGTTCAAACTACTCAAGGAGTTGTTCCTCCGTAAGCCTGTCCTCTTTATGCCCGATATCTCTCATCCTTTTGCCATGGCCACCGATGCCTCCAAATATGCGTCGGGTGGCATTTTATTACAAACCGACGCGAATGGGGATTGGCACCCCTGTTCCTACTTATCCCAATCTTTCTCTTCCTCTGAACGCAATTATGACATCCACGACTGGGAGCTCTTGGCCATAATCCCCGGTTTCAAGGCCTGGAAATAGTACCTTCATGGCTCTCCCTTTCCCGTCAAAGTATTCTCCGACCACAAAAATCTCACATATTTCCACCGCCCCCAAGACCTCAACCGTCGCCAAGCTTGCTGGCTCCTCGACCTCGCCAACTATGACTACTCCATTACTCACGTTCCCGGTAGCCAACTCGCCGGCCCTGATGCCCTCTCCCACCGACTGGACCTTCTCCCTCATGCTGACTCTGATAACATTGGCGTCACCCTCCTCCCTGATGCCCTCTTCATTCGCCTCATTGACTCCGCCCTCTCCAACCACATCGCCTCCGCCTCAGCCTCAGACAACCTTGTTCTCCACAAACTACAGGAGCTTGATGGTTCCCTTCACCCTGCCTTTTAGTCACACCTCGCCGATTGGCAATACTCCGATGGCGTCCTCCAGTATCAAGGACGCGTCTACATCCCTCCCGACTGAGACCTTCGCCACGCTGTCATCCAATGCTCTCATGACCATGACTCTGCCGGACACCCCGGTTTCCTTAAAACTTGCCAACTTGTTGCCTCTGAGTTTTGGTGGCCTGGCCTGGCCACGTTCGTTCGCACCTATGTCGAAGGCTGTGCTGTGTGCCAGCATAATAAGGCAAACACTCATCCTACTGCTCCCCCCCTTGTACCTATCCTATCCTCTTGCTCTCGCCCTTTCCAACAGATCTCTTGCGATCTGATCACCGACCTCCTGCTGTCCGGGGGATTCGACTCATTATTGGTCGTGGTGGACCACGGCCTTACTAAGGGGGTAATTCTTTGCCCCACGAAGAAAACCATCACCGCTGAGGGTGTAGCAGCGCTCTTTTTCCACAAAGTCTACCTTCGCTTTGGACTCTACAAGAAAAGTATCTCAGATCGTGGTCCACAGTTCACCTTCGCCTTCGCCAAAGAACTCGGCAGACTCCTCAACTACGATCTTTCCCTCTCCACCACCTATCATCCCCAGACCGATGGCGAAACAGAACGCGTCAACCAAGAAGTCGAAACCTATCTCCGCATCTACTGTGGAGACCATCCCTCTACTTGGTCCGATTACATCTCTCATGCCGAATTTACACACAACCACCGCCCCCACTCCATCACCAGAAAGTCCCCATTTTACCTCATGATGGGATACGAACCCCGCGCCCTTCCCTCGGTAATTGCCAAAACCAATATCCCCGCTGTCGAAACCTGTCTCAAAGAGTTGACCACCCTACGAGATGAAGCTCTCGCATCCCATGAACTTGCATGACAAGTCATGGCGTCCAGGTCTAAGTCAAAATTTGTACCTTTCAAGAGAGGGGAACGGGTTTGGCTGGAGGCCAGGAACCTTAAAAGATCCATCCAAAACCCGAAGTTCGCCGTGAAACGCGAAGGCCCCTTCACTATCTCTGATGTCATCTCCCCAGTTTCCTATCATCTCCGACTCCCACGAACATGGAAAATCCACAACACATTCCACGCTTCCTTGTTATCGCTCTATCGCAAAAATGACATACATGGCCCAAACTTCCCCACACCGCCTCCGGATCTTGTCGAAGGACAAAAAGAATATGAAATAGAACGAATCATATGGCATTGAGGTATGCTGTCAGCCCGTCAATACCTGATCTGATGGAAAGGATACCCGGCCGAAGAAGAATCATGGGAACCTGAGCGGAATTTGAAACATTTGTCAGAGTTGCTCAATGATTATAAAAGATGACACCCCCATGCCTTCTCCCTCTCACTCATGCGCCCACCACGCTGCAAATAAACCCTCTCCATCTCCTCCTCATGGCTATTGAATTCTCCAATGTCGACACCCCTGCAGCTGCACCCTGCACCAACCCCAGCACAATCTGTCTTCCCTCTATCGACCCCACAAGGGTCTCTCCTACTCACCCCACCGCCCCACAACCTGTCAACTTCGCCACTCTTGCTGGTGATGTTCCCTCCTTCCACGTCTCCCCTGTCTCTAGCAGGATCCAATCCTCACCAGCGTTTACTCCTCCACCCCATCAGGAACCTTCTCCTGGACCCCCCTTGTTCCTAGGCGTACACCGCCCCCAGCTTGTCTGTGCTCCCAGTTCGGACTCCCTCATTGCCCATTCGGGATGGGATTCTCAGGTCCCACTAGATGTCTCTGCTCATCGCCATACCAACCGACTTCGGGAGGAACGGTTTACCGATGAGCATTATGTCCGTTTCCATTCACTTATGTCTGACGACCATCTCTGTATTCCAATTAGTGTTTATTCTTCTGATGGCTCACCTATCTTTACCTGGTTTGAAACCGTGATGCAGATCAACCACGTCACCGCCTTTATTTCTGGCTCAAGCCTGGTTTTTCCTCACACCACGCTTGGCAGGACCATGCAGGACTTCATTTATCATGCGTGTTACCAGTTGTACTCTCACGCCTTCCAGATGGGCTATGACAACTTCCTTCTCGACATCGATAACCACTTCCGAGATCTTGCCGCCGCGGGTCGAGGACTTGGAAACGAAGTCCTGAGGGACAGTTCACCCATCCATAGGCAGACACTCAATGACTGTTACAGCTATATATTTTTCACCCTTTACTTTGCGCATAAAGACGCTTTCTTTATCTTATCCAGGGGAAAACCCGACAGAAGACACTGTGCCAGACACAGGGGATCTAACGGGCCCTTCCAGATCAGTGGGCTTCATCTTCAGCCCTTCACCTTTACCCCACTGATCACAACACGTATTTAATACATTGTGATCATCACAGACCTCACATCAGTTACCCCATCACTGTGATGTGATCCCTTATCTTTAATTACCGTTGACATCTTCCATTCCACCCACCCACAGCAGATCAACAGCTGGTAAACACATGTATATATTAATCTCCACTACAGGCCGACTCCTCATGTCGATCATGTTGGGCCTAGAGGATGGACTTATGTAGATACGTATCTAGATCAGTATACAACATGTATCTACACATAGAATAATATATAAAGAGAGACTGGACGGAGCTCAGTCTCCAGTCTAGTTCTCTTGTTTCCCTCCTACAAAGTAGTATCTTAAAGAAACACTCCTCTCGATGCCTAGCTTTTAAGTGGTTGCCTGCAAAGATTTGTAGACGCAACAATGACTGGTGGACGGGCCAAAACAGCAGAGATCACATTTACCCGGGACATTCCTGTTTCAATCAGCGGTGCTTCCAATGCCATTGCCTTGGACATACCCAGTTATCTTGCCAACAACATGTCTGTACTGGTTGTCGTCAATGAGCACCTGGCCATTCTCTCACCCACTGCCCGGGCCCTCATCATTCTCTCGCGTCTCGCCCCACCTCTCCCCACGCTCAGTCCTCTTCCATGTCTACGCCTTGTTGCCCCCAAGCCACGTTCTGCAACGGACAAATCGTCCATTGAGCCACACCTCGCCGAACCCCTCGTCAGTCGTCTTCCTCCTCCTCTCAACAGTCCTACCATTCTGCACCATCCTCTCCTCGCGCACCTTCCCCCTATGAGGATGAAGATGAATTAGACGATGTCAGCTATGCCAACATCACCGGCTCCCTGGGACCCGCTTTTAGGGACTTGTAAGGAATCCTCGCCGTAGCTTCGGGTTACTAAGGGGGTAATGTTATGATTCGCCTGCAGGACGAACACTTTTCTTCTTCTTACAATATCAGACTAAGTACTTTTCATTTCTCACGCTTAACCTCTTTCCTTCTATGTCATTCTACGACCTTCTAAACATATCGTAAGCGTGCTTATCCTTCACTGCGCAGGTACTCTTTTTCTTCTGCTCTTCTCACGCTGTATGCGCCGGCCCTTAACTTCTTTTTCTCATGCGTGGTTTTGCTATTGGCTTCTCTTTCTAATGCTGTTTCCCACGCCAGCCCTTAACCATTGTGACATGTAACTGTCACAACTTTTACTTCACTATATAAACCCTTCAACAGGGTCTCTTCGTTTTCTCCTTAGCTTAGTGCTACCTACGGCTTGTCGCCTAGTTAGTACTAGCAATCTACCACTTATTACTCCTTGAGTCTTCACTCTACCATTAAGTGAGTGCTTCATACTGCGGCTCACCTGCCTCGGTGTGTCTCAACCCTCGATCCTCTGAATCTGCTAGTCAAGCTAGACAGCGGTAAACCCCTTAGACCCGTCACCATCCTAGACAGTACCTTCGACCCAGCATCTTTACGGCTGGTCTCACATTGTCGTATATACGAACGACTGACTTCACAACCCTACTAGGCGTTAGTAGGTCTACGTGTGACCATACTCACGGCCACGTGTAACAACTTCCTTGATGAAAATCTTGCCACCAGCAAAATTCACCCTTTGAATTCCCCTCAAGCATCACTGTTCTTCTTTGTTAAAAAGAAAGACAGCAAACTTCACCCATGCCAAGATTATTGATACCTCAATGAACATACTGTTTGTGACGCCTACCCTCTGCTCCTGATCTCTGACCTCCTGGATAAGCTCAAAGGAGCTCATACATTCACCAAATTCGATGTACGATAGAGGTATAACAATATATGTATCAAGGACAGGCATCAATGAAAAGGTGCCTTTTTGACCCACAAAGGACTCTTTGAACTGATGGTTATGTTTTTTGGCATAATCAACTCCCCCACAACATTTCAGAGATTTATGAATGATTCCTTCCACAATATAATCGCCAAAGGATGGTTAGTAATATACATGGACAACCTACTCATCTTCTTCCCAGATGACGAGACTCACACTAAACGGACCTGCCATATCCTTCAACAAATGATGGAACTAGATCTCCATCTCAAATTGGAAAAATGTCAATTCACCATTCCCAAAGTTGAATACCTCAGTATGATCATCAAGGAAGGTCAACTTGCCATGGACCCTATCAAACTTGATAACATCGCCAAGTGGCCCACATCACAGAAAGTCAAGGATGTTCAGTCTTTCCTTGGTTTTGCTAACTTCTATAGACAATTCATTTCTGGATATTCAAATATTGCTCATCCCCTCATTGTTCTTATGAAGAAAACCATACCCTGGTCCCAGTCCCCTACACAGCAGGAGTCTTTCAAATAGCTCAAACAACTGTTCCTGCATAAGCCTGTTCTTTTTATGCCCAATCTCTCTCACCTCTTTGCTATGGCCACTGATGCTTCGAAATACGCATCCAGGGGTATTCTGTTACAAACTGATGCAAATGGGGACAGGCACCTCTGTTCCTATTTATTCCAATCCTTTGCACCTGTGGAACGAAACTATGACATCCATGACAGGGAGCTCTTGGCTGTTATCCATGGCTTCAAAGCCTGGAGGCATTACCTCCATGGCTCTCCCTTCTCAGTCACAGTCTTTACAGACTACAAGAATCTCACCTACTTCCGCCGTCCTCAAGATCTCAACCAACATCAAGCCTGCTGGCTCCTTGATCTTGCAGACTTTGACTACAACATTACTCATGTTCCTGGCTCCCAACTTGCTGGATCAGATTCTCTCTCTCGCTGCCCTGATCTCTGTTACAGCTATATATTTTTCACACTCTACCTTGCACATATGGACGCCTTTTTATCAAGGGAAAACCCGACAGAAGACACTGTGCTAGACACAGGGGATCTAACGGGCCCTTCTAGATCAGTGGGCTTCACCTTCAGCTCTTCACTTTTGCCCCACTGATCACAGCATGTATTTAATACATCGTGATCATCACAGATCTAACATCAGTCACCCCTATCACTGTGATGTGATCCCTTATTTTAATTACCGTTGACATCTTCCATTCCACCCACCTGCAGCAGATCAATGGCTGGCAACCTCATGTACTTATTAATCTCTGTTACAGGCCGACTCCTCATGTCAATCATGGGCCTAGGGGATGGACTTATGTAGATACGTATCTATATCAATATACAACATGTATCTACAAGAAGAATAGTATATAAAGCGAGACTGGACGGAGCTCAGTCTCCAGTCTAGTTCTCTTGTTCCCTGCCTACAAAGCATCCCTTATAAGATAGTCTTTCCACTCGACGTTTAGAGATAGTGATTGCCCTGCAAGATTGTAGTCGCAACAATCTCCTCTCTTGGACTGACTTTAACAACATCAGCATCATGATGCTCCCTGACACTCTCTTTGTCCATCTCATCGACTTCACCCTCTCCAACCATATTGCCTTGCACTTCACCTCTGACGACCTCATTCTTCATAAACTGCAGAAGATCAAGGAGGGCACCCTCCCCCCTGTTGCTCACTCCCGCCTCTCTGACTGGCAGTTCGCCAATGGTGTTCTACAGTACCAGGGTCATGTCTATGTCCCACCTGACTGTGACCTTCACCGCACTATTGTTGCCCACTGCCATGACCACAACTTCACCGGCCACCATGGATATCTCAAGACCTGTCAACTTGTCACTGGTGAGTTCTGGTGGCCCAGTCTTGCTATCTTCATCTGATCTTACATTGATGGTTGTGCTATGTGCCAGCACAACAAGATGAATACACACCCTATAACCCCTCCCCTTACCCCAATCCCATCCTTCTGCTCCTGTCCTTTTCAACAGATCTCCTATGATTTCATTACCAACCTCCCACTCTCTGGGGGGTTCGACTTGTTATTGGTCATGATGGATCACGGTCTTACTAAGGGGGTAATTCTTTGCTCTACCAAGAAGTCCATCACCACCAAGGGCATAGCTGCACTCTTTTTCCACAAAGTCTTCCTCCACTTTGGTCTCTACAACAAAATCATCTCTGATTACTGTTATGATTTGCTTGCAGGATGAATACTTTTTCTCTTCTTTCTCTTTCGGACAAATTGTTTACTTTCTCATGCTTAACTCGCATCCCTCCATGTCGTTCTATGACATTCCATACATCTTATAAGCATGCTTATCCCTCACTGCACAGGTACTCTTTTCTCTTTTGCTCTTCTCATGCCGTATGTATTACAAATTGATTTTGTGCTATTGACATTTTCGCACTTTTCACTTTATCTAATCTTATCTTCCCATGATCTTATCTAAGATCACTTCCCTTCACTATTCCTTTACCTTTCTACCTGATTAGATAAGATATGATGTCATCATGACATCACTAGTCTAGGTGCCTCACCTCATACACATTTCCTTAATTACCATGCTCTAGACCTACTTCACTCACTTCACCCTTCCATTCTTTCATATTTGCCTCACCTTAGCCAGCATGTACACTGCCCTGCTCCACACTTACATCATATCCTACACCCTTACCCTCTACCCAGCTGGCTTAGAACATTGTATCTCCACTTGTATCATAGTGTATAAATACAAGGAATACTTGGGGATACTTCTCTAAGTTGTTCCACTTTGTCACTTCCTACCCTCATGCCCAAAAGGATCCAGCCCCTTTTGTGAATGTACAGTCACAGCAAGCCACCTCTTCTATCTCCTCAATATCAGAGCAACTTGAGAGTTCTTTTATATGCTCCCCATCTTATCTATCCGTCATCTTTGACTGATCAGATAATCTATCTCGCTCCTTCAACAGATAGGTTAGACGTTCAGCTATCCTCATTATTACAAGTATAGAGAGTACTTGCTTTAGTATGCGCCAGCTCTTAACGTCTTTCTCTCACGCATGGATTCTTTATTGTTCTTCCTGTTTCTAAAGCTGTTTTCCATGCCGGCCCTTAACTAATGTGACATGTAATTGTCACACCTTTACTTCACTATATAAACCCTTCAACAGGGCCTCTGTTGCGACTACAAGTTCTTTGCAGGCAATCACTATCCTAAACGTCGAGTGGAGAGAGTACTATCTTAAAGGTGCTTTGTAGGCAGAGGACAAGAGAACTAGACTGGAGACTGAGCTCCATCCAGTCCTGCTTTATATACTATTCTACGTGTAGATACATGTTGTGTATCGATCTAGATACATATCTACATAAGTCCATCCCCTAGGCCCAACATGATCGACATGAGGAGTTGGCCTGTAACGGAGATTAATATATACATGAGGTATCCAGCCGTTGATCTGCTGCGGGTGGGTAGAATGGAAGATGTCAACGGTAATTAAGGATAAGGGATCACATCACAGTGATGAGGTGACTGTAG